>JAVLUU010001049.1:0-52289 GCA_032206185.1 Columba guinea | reverse complement strand
CGACAAGGCCCGCCAGAGCCTGACAAGGCCCGACAGAGCCCAACAAAACCCGCCAGAGCCCGCCAGAGCCCGCCAGAGCCCGACAAGTCCCGACAGAGCCTGCCAGAGCCCGACAAGGCCCGACAGAGCCGACAAGGCCCGACAAGGCCCGGCAGAGCCCGACAAGGCCCGCCAGAGCCCGACAAGGCTCGACAAAGCCCGACAGAGCCCGAGAGAGCCCGACAAGGCTCCACCAGAGCCTCCAGAGCCCGGACAATGCCCGACAGAGCCCGACAGAGCCCGACAGAGCCCGACAGAGCCCGACAAGGCCCGAGCGAGACCGCCAGAGACCGACAAGGCCCGAGCTAGCCTGACAAGCTCGGACAAGGCCCGCCAGAGCCCGACAGAGCCCGACAAGTCCCGCCAGAGCCCACCAGAGCCCACCAGAGCCTGCCAGATCCTGCCAGAGCCCGACAATGCCCAACAGAGCCCACCAGAGCCCGACAATGCCCAACAGAGCCCACCAGAGCCCGCCAGAGCCTGACAGGGCTGACAAAGCCCGACAAGGCCCGCCAGAGCCTGACAGGGCCTGACAAAGCCCGTCAGAGCCCAACAAAACCCGCCAGAGCCCGACAAGTCCCGACAGAGCTGCCAGAGCCCGACAAGGCCCGCCAGAGCCTGACAAGGCCCAACAGAGCCCAACAAGGCCCCGACAGAGCCTGACAAGGCCCCGCCAGAGCCTGACAAGGCCCGACAGAGCCCGCCAGAGCCCGACAAGGCCCGAGCGAGCCGCCAGAGCCCGACAAGGCCCGCCAGAGCCTGACAAGGCCCGACAGAGCCCGCCAGAGCCTGACAAGGCCCGGACAGAGCCCGCCAGAGCCCGACAAGTCCCGACAGAGCCTGCCAGAGCCCGACAAGGCCCGCCAGAGCCTGACAAGGCCCAACAGAGCCCAACAAGTCCCCGACAGAGCCTGCCAGAGCCCGACAAGGCCCGCCAGAGCCCGAGAAGTCCCGACAGAGCCTGCCAGAAGCCCGACAAGGCCCTACAGAGCCCGCAGAGCCCGACAGGGCCTGACAAAGCCCGACAAGGCCGACAGAGCCCGCCAGAGCCCCGACAAGGCCCGACAGAGCCTGACAAGGCCTAACCAAGGCCCGCCAGAGCCCGACAGAGCCTGCAGAGCTCGACAGAGCCCGACAAGGCCCTTCCAGAGCCCAACTAGGCCCGACAGAGCCCAACAAAACCGCCAGAGCCCGCCAGAGCCCGACAAGTCCCGACAGAGCCTGCCAGAGCCCGACAAGGCCCGACAGAGCCCGACAGAGCCCTACAAGGCCTTGCCAGAGCTCGACAAGGCCCGACAGAGCCTGCCAGAGCCCGACAAGGCCCGCCAGAGCCCGACAAGGCCCGACAGAGCCTGCCAGAGCCCGACAAGGCCCGAGCGAGCCCGCCAGAGCCCGACAAGGCCCGCCAGAGCCTGACAAGGCCCCGACAGAGCCCGCCAGAGCCTGACAAGGCCCGACAGAGCCCGCCAGAGCCCGACAAGGCCCTACAGAGCCCCGCCAGAGCCTGACAAGGCCCAGACAGAGCCCGCCAGAGCCCGACAAGGCCCTACAGAGCCCGCCAGAGCCTGACAAGGCCCGACAGAGCCTGCCAGAGCCTGACAAGGCCCTACAGAGCCCGCCAGAGCCTGACAAGGCCCGACAGAGCCTGCCAGAGCCCGCCAGAGCCCGCCAGAGCCTGACAAGGCCCGACAAGGCCTGACAAGGCCCGACAAGGCCCGCCAGAGCCCGACAGGGTCTGACAGAGCCCGACAAGTCCCGACAGGGCCCGACAGGGCCTGACAGAGCCGGACAAGGCCAGACAGAGCCCGCCAGAGCCCTCCAGAGCCCGAAAGAGCCCGCCAGAGCCCACCAGAGCCCAACAAGGCCCGAGCGAGCCTGCCAGAGCCCGACAAGGGCCTGACAGAGCCCGACAGAGCCCGACAGAGTTCGACAAGGCTCGACAAGGCCCGACAGAGCCCGACAGGGTCTGACAAAGCCCGACAAGGCCCGACAGAGCCCGCAAGAGCCCGACACAGCCCGACAAGGCCTGCCAGAGCCCGACAGGGCCCACAGAGCCCGAAAAAGGCCCGCCAAGAGCCCGACAGAGCCCGCCAGAGCTCGACAGAGGCCGACAAGGCCTTCCAGAGCCCGACTAGGCCCGACAGAGCCCAACAAAACCCGCCAGAGCCCGCCAGAGCCCGCCAGAGCCCGCCAGAGCTCGACAGAGGCCGACAAGGCCTTCCAGAGCCCGACTAGGCCCGACAGAGCTCAACAAAACCCGCCAGAGCCCACCAGAGCCCGACAAGTCCCGACAGAGCCTGCCAGAGACCGACAAGGCCCGACAGAGCCCGCCAGAGCCTGACAAGGCCTGACAAGCCCGACAAGGCCCGACAGAGCCCGCCAGAGCCCGACAAGGCCCGACAGAGCCTGACAAGGCCTAACAAGGCCCGCCAGAGCCCGACAGAGCCTGCAGAGCTCGACAGAGCCCGACAAGGCCTTCAGAGCCCAACTAGGCCCGACAGAGCCCAACAAAACCCGCCAGAGCCCGCCAGAGCCCGACAAGTCCCGACAGAGCCTGCCAGAGCCCGACAAGGCCCGACAGAGCCCGACAGAGCCCGACAAGGCCTGCCAGAGCTCGACAAGGCCCGACAGAGCCTGCCAGAGCCCGACAAGGCCCGACAGAGCCCGACAAGGCCCGGACAGAGCCTGCCAGAGCCCGACAAGGCCCGAGCGAGCCCGCCAGAGCCCGACAAGGCCCAGCCAGAGCCTGACAAGGCCCGACAGAGCCCGCCAGAGCCTGACAAGGCCCCGACAGAGCCCGCCAGAGCCCCGACAAGGCCCTACAGAGCCCGCCAGAGCCTGACAAGGCCCGACAGAGCCCGCCAGAGCCCGACAAGGCCCTACAGAGCCCGCCAGAGCCTGACAAGGCCCGACAGAGCCTGCCAGAGCCTGACAAGGCCCTACAGAGCCCGCCAGAGCCTGACAAGGCCCGACAGAGCCTGCCAGAGCCCGCCAGAGCCCGCCAGAGCCTGACAAGGCCCGACAAGGCCTGACAAGGCCCGACAAGGCCCGCAGAGCCCGACAGGGTCTGACCAGAGCCCGACAAGTCCCGACAGGGCCCGACAGGGCCCTGACAGAGCGGACAAGGCCAGACAGAGCCCGCCAGAGCCCTCCAGAGCCCGAAAGAGCCCGCCAGAGCCCACCAGAGCCCAACAAGGCCCGAGCGAGCCTGCCAGAGCCCGCCAAGGCCTGACAGAGCCCGACAGAGCCCGACAGAGTTCGACAAGGCTCGACAAGGCCCGACAGAGCCCGACAGGGGCTGACAAAGCCCGACAAGGCCCGACAGAGCCCGCAAGAGCCCGACACAGCCCGACAAGGCCTGCCAGAGCCCGACAGGGCCCACCAGAGCCCGAAAGGCCCGCCAGAGCCCAACAGAGCCCGCCAGAGCTCGACAGAGGCCGACAAGGCCTTCCAGAGCCCGACTAGGCCCGACAGAGCCAACAAAACCCGCCAGAGCCCGCCAGAGCCCGCCAGAGCCCGCCAGAGCTCGACAGAGCTCGACAGAGGCCGACAAGGCCTTCCAGAGCCCGACTAGGCCCGACAGAGCCCAACAAAAACCCGCCAGAGCCCGGCAGAGCCCGCCAGAGCCCGACAAGTCCCGACAGAGCCTGCCAGAGCCCGACAAGGCCCGACAGAGCCCGACAAGGCCCGACAAGGCCCGGCAGAGCCCGACAAGGCCCGGCAGAGCCCGACAAGGCTCGACAAAGCCCGACAGAGCCCGAGAGAGCCCGACAAGGCCCACCAGAGCCCTCAGAGCCCGACAATGCCCGACAGAGCCCGACAGAGCCCGACAGAGCCCGACAGAGCCCGACAAGGCCCGAGCGAGACCGCCAGAGACCGACAAGGCCCGACAAGCCTGACAAGGCTCGACAAGGCCCGCCAGAGCCCGACAGATGCCCGACAAGTCCCGCCAGAGCCCACCAGAGCCCACCAGAGCCTGCCAGATCCTGCCAGAGCCCGACAATGCCCAACAGAGCCCACCAGAGCCCGACAATGCCCAACAGAGCCCACCAGAGCCCGCCAGAGCCTGACAGGGCCTGACAAAGCCGACAAGGCCCGCCAGAGCCTGACAGGGCCTGACAAAGCCCGACAGAGCCCAACAAAACCCGCCAGAGCCCGACAAGTCCCGACAGAGCCTGCCAGAGCCCGACAAGGCCCGCCAGAGCCTGACAAGGCCCAACAGAGCCCAACAAGGGCCCGACAGAGCCTGACAAGGCCCGCCAGAGCCTGACAAGGCCCGACAGAGCCCGCCAGAGCCCGACAAGGCCCGAGCGAGCCCGCCAGAGCCCGACAAGGCCCGCCAGAGCCTGACAAGGCCCGACAGAGCCCGCCAGAGCCTGACAAGGCCCGACAGAGCCCGCCAGAGCCCGACAAGGCCCTACAGAGCCCGCCAGAGCCTGACAAGGCCCGACAGAGCCCGCCAGAGCCCGACAAGGCCCTACAGAGCCCGCCAGAGCCTGACAAGGCCCGACAGAGGCCTGCCAGAGCCTGACAAGGCCCTACAGAGCCCGCCAGAGCCTGACAAGGCCCGACAGAGCCTGCCAGAGCCCGCCAGAGCCCGCCAGAGCCTGACAAGGGCCCGACAAGGCCTGACAAGGCCCGACAAGGCCGCGCCAGAGCCCGACAGGGTCTGACAGAGCCCGACAAGTCCCGACAGGGCCCGACAGGGCCTGACAGAGCCGGACAAGGCCAGACAGAGCCCGCCAGAGCCCTCCAGAGCCCGAAAGAGCCCGCCAGAGCCCACCAGAGCCCAACAAGGCCCCGAGCGAGCCTGCCAGAGCCCGACAAGGCCTGACAGAGCCCGACAGAGCCCGACAGAGTTCGACAAGGCTCGACAAGGCCCGACAGAGCCCGACAGGGGCTGACAAAGCCCGACAAGGCCCGACAGAGGCCCGCAAGACCCGACACAGCCCGACAAGGCCTGCCAGAGCCCGACAGGGCCCACCAGAGCCCGAAAAGGCCCGCCAGAGCCCGACAGAGCCCGCCAGAGCTCGACAGAGGCCGACAAGGCCTTCCAGAGCCCGACTAGGCCCGACAGAGCCCAACAAAACCCGCCAGAGCCCGCCAGAGCCCGCCAGAGCCCGCCAGAGCTCGACAGAGGCCGACAAGGCCTTCCAGAGCCCGACTAGGCCCGACAGAGCCCAACAAAACCCGCCAGAGCCCGGCAGAGCCCGCCAGAGCCCGACAAGTCCCGACAGAGCCTGCCAGAGCCCGACAAGGCCCGACAGAGCCCGACAAGGCCCGACAAGGCCAGGCAGAGCCCGACAAGGCCCGGCAGAGCCCGACAAGGCTCGACAAAGCCCGACAGAGCCCGAGAGAGCCCGACAAGGCCCACCAGAGCCCTCCAGAGCCGACAATGCCCGACCAGAGCCCGACAGAGCCCGACAGAGCCCGACAGAGCCCGACAAGGCCCGAGCGAGACCGCCAGAGACCGACAAGGCCCGACAAGCCTGACAAGGCTCGACAAGGCCCGCCAGAGCCCGACAGAGCCCGACAAGTCCCGCCAGAGCCCACCAGAGCCCACCAGAGCCTGCCAGATCCTGCCAGAGCCCGACAATGCCCAACAGAGCCCACCAGAGCCCGACAATGCCCAACAGAGCCCACCAGAGCCGCGCAGAGCCTGACAGGGCCTGACAAAGCCCGACAAGGCCCGCCAGAGCCTGACAGGGCCTGACAAAGCCCGACAGAGCCCAACAAAACCCGTCAGAGCCCCGACAAGTCCCGACAGAGCCTGCCAGAGCCCGACAAGGCCCGCCAGAGCCTGACAAGGCCCAACAGAGCCCAACAAGGCCCGACAGAGCCTGACAAGGCCCGCCAGAGCCTGACAAGGCCCGACAGAGCCCGCCAGAGCCCGACAAGGCCCGAGCGAGCCCGCCAGAGACCGACAAGGCCCGACAAGGCCCGACAAGGCCTGACAAGGCCCGCAAGAGCTGACAAGGCCCGCCAGAGCCCGACAGGGTCTGACAGAGCCCGACAAGTCCTGACAGGGCCCGACAAGTCCTGACAGGGCCCGACAGGCCTGACAGAGCCGGACAAGGCCAGACAGAGCCCGCCAGAGCCCGCCAGAGCCCGCCAGAGCCCGACAAGGCCCACCAGAGCCTACACAAGGCCCGACAAGGCCCGACCAGAGCCCGACAGGAGCTGACAAAGCCCGACAAGGCCCGACAGAGACCGCAAGAGCCCCGCCAGAGCCTGCCAGAGCCCGCCAGAGCCCAGCAGAGCCCAACAAGGCCCGAGTGAGCCTGCCAGAGCCCGACAAGACCTGACAGAGCCCGACAGAGTTCGACAAGGCCCGACAAGGCCCGCCAGGGCCCGCCAGAGGCCCGCCAGAGCCCGCCAGACCCCGACAAGGCCTGACAGAGCCCGACAAGGCCTGACAGAGCCCGACAAGGCCCCACAAGGCCCGACAGAGCCCGACAGGGGCTGACAAAGCCCGACAAGGCCCGACAGAGCCCGACAAGGCCGACAGAGCCCGACAGAGCCTGCCAGAGCCCGACAGAGCCTGCCAGAGCCCGACAAGGCCCGACAAGGGCCCGACAGAGCCTGCCAGAGCCTGACAAGGCCCGCCAGAGCCCGACAAGGCCCGACAAAGCCCGACAGAGCCCGAGAGAGCCCGACAAGGCCCACCAGAGCCCGCCAGAGCCCGACAGATCCCGACAGAGCCCGACAAGGCCCGACAGAGCCTGACAAGGCCCCAGAAGGCCCGACAGAGCCCGACAGGGGCTGACAAAGCCCGACAAGGCCCGACAGAGCCCGACAAGGCCCGACAGAGCCCGACAGAGCCTGCCAGAGCCCGACAGAGCCTGCCACAGCCCGACAAGGCTCGACAGCGCCCGACAAGGCCCGACAGAGCCTGCCAGAGCCTGACAAGGCCCGCCAGAGCCCGACAGAGCCCGACAGATCCCGACAGAGCCCAACAAAACCCGCCAGAGCCCGACAAGGCCCGACAGAGCCCGACAAGGCCCGACACAGCCCGACAAGGCCCGACAGAGCCCGACAGAGCCTGCGCAGAGCCCGACAAGGCCCGACAGAGCCGACAAGGCCCAACAGAGCCTGCCAGAGCCTGACAAGGCCACCAGAGCCCGACAAGGCCCGACAAAGCCCGACATAGCCCGAGAGAGGCCCGCCAGAGCCCGACAAGGCCCACCAGAGCCTCCAGAGCCCGACAATGGCCGACAGAGCCCGTCAGAGCCCGCCAGAGCCCGACAGAGCCCAACAAGGCCCTCGAGCGAGCCCGCCAGAGCCCGACAAGGCCCGACAAGCCCGACAAGGCCCGACAAGGCCCGCCAGGAGCCCGCCAGAGCCCGACAAGTCCCGCCAGAGCCCGTCAGAGCCCACCCAGAGCCCGACAAGGCTGACAGAGCCCGACAGAGCTTGACAAGGCCAGACAGAGGCCCGCCAGATCCTGCCAGAGCCCGACAATGCCCGACAGAGCCCACCAGAGCCCGCCAGAGCCCGACAGAGCCTGACAAGGCCCGCCAGAGCCCGACAGGGCCTGACAAAGCCCGACAAGGCCGGCCAGAGCCCGACAGAGCCCCGACAAGTCCCAACAGAGCCTGCCAGAGCCTGCCAAGTCCCGACAGAGCCTGCCAGAGCCCGACAAGGCCCGACAGAGCCCGAAAAGGCCCGACAGAGCCCGACAGAGCCCGACAAGGCCCCAACAAGGCCCGACAGAGCCCGAAAAGGCCCGACAGAGCCCGACAAGGCCCGACCAGAGCCCGACAAGGCCCGACAGAGCCCGACAGAGCCCAACAAGGCCCGACAGAGCCCAACAAGGCCCGACACAGCCCGACAGAGCCTGACAAGGCCCGACAGGAGCCCGACAAGGCCCGACAAAGCCCGCCAGAGCCCGAGAGAGCCCGACAGAGCCCGACAAGCCCGACAGAGCCCGACAAGGCCCGGACAAGGCCCGACAGAGCCTGCCAGAGCTCGACAGAGGCCGAAAAGGCCTTCCAGAGGCCGACTAGGCCCGACAGAGCCCAACAAAACCTGCCAGAGCCCGCCAGAGCCCGCCAGAGCCCGACAAGTCCCGACAGAGCCTGCCAGAGGCCCGACAAGGCCCGACAGAAGCCCGACAAGGCCCGACAGAGGCCTGACAAGGCCTGACAAGGCCCGAGCGAGCCGCAGAGCCCGACAAGGCCCGACAAGGCCTGACAAGGCCCGACAAGGCCTGACAAGGCCCGACAAGGCCCGCCAGAGCCCGACAGGGTCTGACAGAGCCCGACAAGTCCCGACAGGGCCCGACAGGGCCTGACAGAGCCGGACAAGGCCAGACAGAGCCCGCCAGAGCCCGCCAGAGCCTGCCAGAGCCCGCCAGAGCCCACCAGAGCCCAGCAAGGCCCGAGCGAGCCTGCCAGAGCCCGACAAGGCCTGACAGAGCCCGACAGAGCCCGACAGAGTTCCGACAAGGCCCGACAAGGCCCGCCAGGGCCCGCCAGGGCCCGACAGGGCCCGACAGACCCCGACAAGGCCCGACAGAGCCCGACAAGGCTCAACAAGGGCCCGACAGAGCCCGACAGGGGCTGACAAAGCCCGACAAGGCCCGACAGAGCCCGCAAGAGCCCGCAAGAGCCCGACACAGCCCGATAAGGCCTGACAGAGCCCGACAAGTCCAGACAGAGCCTGCCAGAGCACGACAAGGCCTGACAGAGCCCTCCAGAGCCCGACAATGGCCGACAGAGCCCGTCAGAGCCCGACAGAGCCCGACAGAGACCCGACAGAGCCCGACAAGGGCCCGAGCGAGCCTGACAGAGCCTGACAAGGCCTGACAGAGCCCGCCGGAGCCCGCCAGAGCCCGAGAAGGCCCCGAGCGAGCCTGCCAGAGCCCGACAAGGCTCGACAGAGCCCGACAGAGCCCGACAAGGCCTGACAGAGCCCGCCGGAGCCCGCCAGAGCCCGAGAAGGCCGCGAGCGAGCCTGCCAGAGCCCGACAAGGCCCACCAGAGTCCGCCAGAGCCCGACAATGGCTGACAGATCCCGACAATGCTCGACAGAGCCCGTCAAGGCCCTACAGAGCCCGACAGAGCCCGACAAGGCCCGAGCGAGACCGCCAGAGACTGACAAGCCCGCCAGAGCCCGACAAGGCCCGACAGAGCCCGACAAGGCCCGACAGAGCCCGACAAGGCCCGACAGAGCCCGCCAGAGCCCGACAAGGCCCGATGCGACGCCCGCCAGAGCCCGACAAGGACCGACAAGGCAGGGACAAGGCCTGACAAGGCCCGCAAGAGCCCGACAAGGGCCCGCCAGAGCCCGACAGGGTCTGACAGAGCCCGACAAGTCCCGACAGGGCCCGACAGGGCCCGACAGGGCCCTGACAGAGCCGGACAAGTCCAGACAGAGCCCGCCAGAGCCCGCCAGAGCCCGACAAGGCCCGCCAGAGCCTGACAAGGCCCGACAGAGCCCGACAAGGCCCGCCAGAGCCTGACAAGGCCCGACAGAGCCCGACAAGGCCCGACAAGGCCCGACAGAGCCCTGACAGGGGCTGACAAAGCCCGACAAGGGCCCGACAGAGCCCGCAAGAGCCGACAAGGCCTGCCAGAGCCCGACAGGGCCCGCCAGAGCCCGAACAAGTCCAGACAGAGCCTGCCAGAGCACGACAGAGGCCGACAAGGCCTTCCAGAGCCCGACTAGGCCGACAGAGCTCAACAAAACCCGCCAGAGCCCACCAGAGCCCGACAAGTCCCGACAGAGCCTGCCAGAGCCCGACAAGGCCCGACAGAGCCCGCCAGAGCCTGACAAGGCCCGCCAGAGCCCGACAAGGCCCGACAAAGCCCGACAAGGCCCGACAGAGCCCGACAGAGCCCGACAGAGCCTGCCAGAGCCCGACAAGGCTCGACAGAGCCCGACAAGGCCCGACAGAGCCTGACAGAGCCTGACAAGGCCCGCCAGAGCCCACCAGAGCCTGCCAGATCCTGCCAGAGCCCGACAATGCCCAACAGAGCCCACCAGAGCCCGACAATGCCCAACAGAGCCCCACCAGAGCCCGCCAGAGACTGACAGGGCCTGACAAAGCCCGACAAGGCCCGCCAGAGCCTGACAGGGCCTGACAAAGCCCGACAAGGCCCGCCAGAGCCCGACAGAGCCTGCCAGAGCTCAACAGAAGCCGAAAAGGCCTTCCAGAACCCGACTATGCCCGACAGAGCCCAACAAAACCCGCCAGAGCCCGACAAGTCACCGACAGAGCCTGCCAGAGCCCGACAAGGCCCGCCAGAGCCTGACAAGGCCCAACAGAGCCCAACAAGGCCCGACAGAGCCTGACAAGGCCCGCCAGAGCCTGACAAGGCCCGACAGAGCCCGCCAGAGCCCGACAAGGCCCGAGCGAGCCCGCCAGAGACCGACAAGGCCCGACAAGGCCCGACAAGGCCTGACAAGGCCCGCAAGAGCCCGACAAGGCCCGCCAGAGCCCGACAGGGTCTGACAGAGCCCGACAGGGTCTGACAGAGCCCGACAAGTCCTGACAGGGCCCGACAGGGCCTGACAGAGCCGGACAAGGCCAGACAGAGCCCACCAGAGCCCGCCAGAGCCCGCCAGAGCCCGACAAGGCCCACCAGAGCCTACACAAGGCCCGACAAGGCCCGACAGAGCCCGACAGGAGCTGACAAAGCCGACAAGGCCCGACAGAGACCGCAAGGAGCCCGCCAGAGCCTGCCAGAGCCCGCCAGAGCCAGCAGAGCCCAACAAGGCCCGAGTGAGCCTGCCAGAGCCCGACAAGACCTGACAGAGCCCGACAGAGTTCGACAAGGCCCGACAAGGCCCGCCAGGGCCCGCCAGAGCCCGACAGAGCCCGCCAGACCCCGACAAAGCCTGACAGAGCCCGACAAGGCCCCACAAGGCCCGACAGAGCCCGACAGGGGCTGACAAAGCCGACAAGGCCCGACAGAGCCCGACAAGGCCCGACAGAGCCCGACAGAGCCTGCCAGAGCCCGACAGAGCCTGCCAGAGCCCGACAAGGCCCGACAAGGCCCGACAGAGCCTGCCAGAGCCTGACAAGGCCCGCCAGAGCCGACAAGGCCCGACAAAGCCCGACAGAGCCCGAGAGAGCCCGGACAAGGCCCACCAGAGCCCGCCAGAGCCCGACAGATCCCGACAGAGCCCGCCAGACCCCGACAAGGCCTGACAGAGCCCGACAAGGCCCCACAAGGCCCGACAGAGCCCGACAGGGGCTGACAAAGCCCGACAAGGCCCGACAGAGCCCGACAAGGCCCGACAGAGCCCAACAGAGCCTGCCAGAGCCCGACAGAGCCTGCCACAGCCCGACAAGGCTCGACAGAGCCCGACAAGGCCCGACAGAGCCTGCCAGAGCCTGACAAGGCCCGCCAGAGCCCGACAGAGCCCGACAGATCCCGACAGAGCCCAACAAAACCCGCCAGAGCCCGACAAGGCCCGACAGAGCCCGACAAGGCCCGACAAGGCCCGACAGAGCCTGACAAGCCCGACAGAGCCCTCCAGAGCCGACAATGGCCAACAGAGCCCGACAATGCCCAACAGAGCCCGTCAGAGCCCGACAGATCCCGACAGAGCCCGACAGAGCCCGACAAGGCCCGAGCGAGCCTGCCAGAGCCCGACAAGGCTCGACAGAGCCCGACAGAGCCCGACAAGGCCTGACAGAGCCCGACAAGGCCTGCCAGAGCCCGCCAGAGCCTGCCAGAGCCCGCCAGAGCCCGACAAGGCCCGCCAGAGCCCGCCAGAGCCTGACAAGGCCCGACAAAACCCGACAAGGCCTGACAAGGCCCGCCAGAGCCCGACAAGGCCCGCCAGAGCCCGACAAGTCCCGACAGGGCCCGACAAGTCCCGACAGGGCCCGACAGGGCCTAACAGAGCCCGACAGAGCCCGACAGAGTTCGACAAGTCCCGACAAGGCCCGCCAGGGCCCGCCAGAGCCCGACAAGGCCCGACACAGCCCGACAAGGCCCGACAGAGCCCGACAGGGCCTGACAAAGCCCGACAAGGCCGGCCAGAGCTCGACAGAGCCCGACAAGTCCCGACAGAGCCTGCCAGAGCCTGACAAGGCCGCCAGAGCCCGACAAGGCCCGACAAAGCCCGACATAGCCCGAGAGAGCCCGCCAGAGCCCGACAAGGCCCACCAGAGCCCTCCAGAGCCCGACAATGGCCGACAGAGCCCGTCAGAGCCCGACAGAGCCCGACAGAGCGCAACAAGGCCCGAGCGAGCCCGCCAGAGCCCGACAAGGCCCGACAAGCCCGACAAGGCCCGACAAGGCCCGCCAGAGCCCGCCAGAGCCCGACAAGTCCCGCCAGAGCCCGTCAGAGCCCACCAGAGCCTGCCAGAGCCTGCCAGAGCCCAACAAGGTCCGAGAGAGCCCGCCAGAGCCCGCCAGAGACCGACAGAGCCCGCCAGAGCCCGACAAGGCCTGACAGAGCCCGACAGAGCTTTGACAAGGCCAGACAGAGCCCGCCAGATCCTGCCAGAGCCGACAATGCCCGACAGAGCCCACCAGAGCCCGCCAGAGCCCGACAGAGCCTGACAAGGCCCGCCAGAGCCCGACAGGGCCTGACAAAGCCCGACAAGGCCGGCCAGAGCCTGACAGAGCCCGACAAGTCCCAACAGAGCCTGCCAGAGCCTGCCAAGTCCCGACAGAGGCCTGCCAGAGCCCGACAGAGCCCGACAGAGCCCGAAAAGGCCCGACAGAGCCCGACAAGGCCCGACACAGCCCGACAAGGCCCGACAGAGCCCGACAGAGCCTGACAAGGCCCGACAGAGCCCGACAAGGCCCGACAAAGCCCGCCAGAGCCCGAGAGAGCCCGACAGAGCCCGACAAGGCCCGACAAGGCCCGACAGAGCCTGACAAGGCCCGACAGAGCCCTCCAGAGCCCGACAATGGCCAACAGAGGCCCGACAATGCCCAACAGAGCCGTCAGAGCCCGACAGAGCCCGACAGAGCCCGACAGAGCCCGACAAGGCCCGAGCGAGCCTGCCAGAGCCCGACAAGGCTCGACAGAGCCCGACAAGGCCTGACAGAGCCCGACAAGGCCTGCCAGAGCCCGCCAGAGCCTGCCAGAGCCCGCCAGAGCCCGACAAGGCCCGCCAGAGCCCGCCAGAGCCCGACAAGGCCCGACAAAACCCGACAAGGCCTGACAAGGCCCGCAAGAGCCCGACAAGGCCCGCCAGAGCCCGACAAGGCCCGCCAGAGCCCGACAAGTCCCGACAGGGCCCGACAGGGCCTGACAGAGCCCGACAGAGCCCGACAGAGTTCGACAAGTCCCGACAAGGCCCGCCAGGGCCCGCCAGAGCCCGACAAGGCCCGACACAGCCCGACAAGGCCCGACAGAGCCCGACAGGCCTGACAAAGCCCGACAAGGCCGGCCAGAGCTCGACAGAGCCCGACAAGTCCCGACAGAGCCTGCCAGAGCCTGACAAGTCCCGACAGAGCCTGCTAGAGCCCGACAAGGCCCGACAGAGCCCGACAAGGCCCGACAGAGCCCGACAGAGCCTGCCAGAGCCCAACAAGGCCCGACAGAGCCTGACAGAGGCCGACAAGGCCCGCCAGAGCCCGCCAGAGGCCGACAAGGCCGACAGAGCCTGACAGGGCCCGACAAGGCCCGACACAGCCCGACAAGGCCCGACAGAGCCCGACAGAGTCTGACAAGGCCCGACAGAGCACGACAAGGCCTGTCAGAGCCCGACAGATCCCGACAGAGCCCGACAGAGCCCGACAAGGCCCGAGCGAGCCTGCCAGAGCCCGACAAGGCTCGACAGAGCCCGACAGAGCCCAACAAGGCCTGACAGAGCCCGACAAGGCCTGCCAGAGCCCGCCAGAGCCTGCCAGAGCCCGACAAGGCCCGCCAGAGCCCGCCAGAGCTCGACAAAGCCCGACAAGTCCCGACAGAGCCTGCCAGAGCTCGACAGAGGCCGAAAAGGCCTTCCAGAGCCCGACTAGGCCCGACAGAGCCCGACAAGGCCCGACAGAGCCCGACAAGGCCCGACAAGGCCTGACAAGGCCCGCAAGAGCCCGACAAGGCCCGCCAGAGCCCGACAGGGTCTGACAGAGCCCGACAAGTCCCGACAGGGCCCGAGAGGGCCTGACAGAGCCGGACAAGGCCAGACAGAGCCCGCCAGAGCCCGCCAGAGCCTGCCAGAGCCCGCCAGAGCCCACCAGAGCCCAACAAGGCCCGAGCGAGCCTGCCAGAGCCCGACAAGGCCTGACAGAGCCCCGACAGAGCCCGACAGAGCCCGACAGAGTTCGACAGAGTTCGACAAGGCCCGACAAGGCCCGCCAGGGCCCGCCAGAGCCCGACAGGGCCCGCCAGACCCCGACAAGGCCCGACAGAGCCCGTCAGAGCCCACCAGAGCCTGCCAGAGCCTGCCAGAGCCCAAAAAGGTCCGAGAGAGCCTGCCAGAGCCCGCCAGAGACCGACAGAGCCCGCCAGAGCCCGACAAGGCCTGACAGAGCCCGACAGAGCTTGACAAGGCCAGACAGAGCCCGCCAGATCCTGCCAGAGCCCAACAATGCCCGACAGAGCCCACCAGAGCCTGCCAGAGCCCGACAGAGCCTGACAAGGCCGCCAGAGCCCGACAGGGCCTGACAAAGCCCGACAAGGCCGGCCAGAGCCCGACAGAGCCCGACAGAGCTCGACAGAGCCCGACAAGTCCCGACAGAGCCTGCCAGAGCCCGACAAGGCCCGACAGAGCCCGACAAGGCCCGACAGAGCCCAACAAGGCCCGACAGAGCCCGACAAGGCCCGACAAGGCCCGACAGAGCCCGACAGAGCCTGACAAGGCCCGACAGAGCCCGAGAACGCCCGACAGAGCCCGACAGAGCCCGACAAAGCCCGACAAGGCCCGACAAGGCCCGACAGAGCCCGACAAGGCCCACCAGAGCCCGTCAGAGCCCGACAATGGCCGACAGAGCCCGACAATGCCCAACAGAGCCCGTCAGAGCCCGACAGATCCCGCCAGAGCCCGCCAGAGCCCGCCAGAGCCCGACAGAGCCCGACAGAGCCCGACAGAGCCCGACAAGGCCTGCTAGAGCCCGACAAGGCCCGTCAGAGCCTGACAAGGCCCGACAGAGCCTGATAAGGCCCGACAGAGCCCGCCAGAGCCCGACAAGGCCCGAGCGAGCCCGCCAGAGCCCGACAAGGCCCGACAAAACCCGACAAGGCCTGACAGAGCCGGACAAGGCCAGACAGAGCCCGCCAGAGCCCGCCAGAGCCTGCCAGAGCCCGCCAGAGCCCACCAGAGCCCAACAAGGCCCGAGCGAGCCTGCCAGAGCCCGACAGAGTTCGACAAGGCCCGACAAGGCCCGCCAGGGCCCGCAGGAGCCCGACAGGGCCCGCCAGACCCCGACAAGGCCCGACAGAGCTCGACAAGGCTCGACAAGGCCCGACAGAGCCCGACAGGGGCTGACAAAGCCGGACAAGGCCCGACAGAGCCCGCAAGAGCCCGCAAGAGCCCGACACAGCCCGACAAGGCCTGCCAGAGCCCGACAAGTCCAGACAGAGCCTGCCAGAGCACGACAAGGCTCGACAGAGCACGACAAGGCCCGACAGAGCCCGACAAGGCCCGACAGAGCCCGCCAGAGCCCGCCAGAGCTCGACAGAGGCCGACAAGGCCTTCCAGAGCCCGACTAGGCCCGACAGAGCTCAACAAAACCCGCCAGAGCCCGCCAGAGCCCGACAGAGCCCGACAAGTGCCGACAGAGCCTGCCAGAGCCCGACAAGGCCCAACAGAGCCCGACAAGGCCCGACAGAGCCCGACAGAGCCTGCCAGAGCCCGACAGGGCTCAACAGAGCCTGACAAGGCTCGACAGAGCCCGACAGAGCCCGACAAGGCCTGACAGAGCCCGCCGGAGCCCGCCAGTGCCCGAGAAGGCCCGAGCGAGCCTGCCAGAGCCTGACAAGGCCCACCAGAGTCCGCCAGAGCCCGACAATGGCCGACAGATCCTGACAATGCTCGACAGAGCCCGTCAAGGCCCTACAGAGCCCGACAGAGCCCGACAAGGCCCAAGCGAGACCGCCAGAGACCGACAAGTCCCGCCAGAGCCCGTCAGAGCCCACCAGAGCCTGCCAGATCCTGCCAGAGCCCGACAATGCCCGACAGAGCCCGCCAGAGCCCGACAGAGCCCGACAGAGCCTGACAAGGCCCGCCAGAGCCAGACAGGCCCTGACAAAGCCCGACAAGGCCCGCCAGAGCCCGACAGAGCCCGCCAGAGCTCGATAGAGCCCGACAAGTCCCGACAGAGCCTGCCAGAGCTCGACAGAGGCCGAAAAGGCCTTCCAGAGGCCGACTAGGCCCGACAGAGCCCAACAAAACCCGCCAGAGCCCGCCAGAGCCCGCCAGAGCCCGACAAGTCCCGACAGAGCCTGCCAGAGCCCGACAAGGCCCGCCAGAGCCTGACAAGGCCCGACAAGGCCCGACAGAGCCTGACAAGGCCTGACAAGGCCCGAGCGAGCCCGCCAGAGCCCGACAAGGCCCGACAAGGCCCGACAAGGCCTGACAAGGCCCGACAAGGCCTGACAAGGCCCGACAAGGCCTGCCAGAGCCCGACAGGGTCTGACAGAGCCCGACAAGTCCCGACAGGGCCCGACAGGGCCTGACAGAGCCGGACAAGGCCAGACAGAGCCCGCCAGAGCCCGCCAGAGCCTGCCAGAGCCCGCCAGAGCCCACCAGAGCCCAGCAAGGCCCGAGCGAGCCTGCCAGAGCCCGACAAGGCCTGACAGAGCCCGACAGAGCCCGACAGAGTTCGACAAGGCCCGACAAGGCCCGCCAGGGCCCGCCAGGGCCCGCCAGGGCCCAACAGACCCCGACAAGGCCCGACAGAGCCCGACAAGGCTCAACAAGGCCCGACAGAGCCCGACAGGGGCTAACAAAGCCCGACAACGCCCGACAGAGCCCGCAAGAGCCCGCAAGAGCCCGACACAGCCCGACAAGGCCTGACAGAGCCCGACAAGTCCAGACAGAGCCTGCCAGAGCACGACAAGGCCTGACAGAGCTCTCCAGAGCCCGACAATGGCCGACAGAGCCCGTCAGAGCCCGACAGAGCCCGCCGGAGCCCGCCAGAGCCCGAGAAGGCCCGAGCGAGCCTGCCAGAGCCCGACAAGGCTCGACAGAGCCCGACAGAGCCCGACAAGGCCCGACAGAGCCCGCCGGAGCCCGCCAGAGCCCGAGAAGGCCCGAGCGAGCCTGCCAGAGCCCGACAAGGCCCGACAAGGCCGGACAAGGCCTGACAAGGCCCGCAAGAGCCCGACAAGGCCCGCCAGAGCCCGACAGGGTCTGACAGAGCCCGACAAGTCCCGACAGGGCCCGACAGGGCCCGACAGGGCCCGACAGAGCCGGACAAGTCCAGACAGAGCCCGCCAGAGCCCGCCAGAGCCCGACAAGGCCCGCCAGAGCCTGACAAGGCCCGACAGAGCCCGACAAGGCCCGACAAGGCCCGACAGAGCCTGACAGGGGCTGACAAAGCCCGACAAGGCCCGACAGAGCCCGCAAGAGCCCGACAAGGCCTGCCAGAGCCCGACAGGGCCCGCCAGAGCCCGACAAGTCCAGACAGAGCCTGCCAGAGCACGACAGAGGCCGACAAGGCCTTCCAGAGCCCGACTAGGCCCGACAGAGCTCAACAAAACCCGCCAGAGCCCACCAGAGCCCGACAAGTCCCGACAGAGCCTGCCAGAGACCGACAAGGCCCGACAGAGCCCGCCAGAGCCTGACAAGGCCCGCCAGAGCCCGACAAGGCCCGCCAGAGCCCGACAAGGCCCGACAGAGCCCGACAGAGCCCGACAGAGCCTGCCAGAGCCCGACAAGGCTCGACAGAGCCCGACAAGGCCCGACAGAGCCTGCCAGAGCCTGACAAGGCCCGCCAGAGCCCGACAAGGCCCGATAAACCCCAACAGAGCCCGAGAGAGCCCGACAAGGCCCATCAGAGCCCTCCAGAGCCCGACAATGGCTGACAGAGCCCGACTATGCCCGACAGAGCCCGTCAGAGCCCGACAGATCCCGACAGAGCCCGACAAGGCCCGAGCGAGCCCGCCAGAGCCCGAGAAGGCCCACCAGAGTCCGCCAGAGCCCGACAAGGCCTGAGCGAGCCCGCCAGAGCCCGACAAGGCCCACCAGAGTCCGACAGAGCCCGACAATGGCCGACAGATCCCGACAATGCTCGACAGAGCCTGTCAAGGCCCTAAAGAGCCCGACAGAGCCTGACAAGGCCCGAGCGAGCCCGCCAGAGCCTGACAAGGCCCCACAAGCCCGACAAGGCCCGACAAGGCCCGACAAGGCCCGCCAGAGCCCGACAAGGCCCGACAAGGCCCGACAGAGCCGTACAAGGCCAGACAGAGCCCGCCAGAGCCCGACAGAGCCCAACAAAACCCGCCAGAGCCCGACAGAGCCCGACAAGGCCTGAGCGAGCCTGCCAGAGCCCGACAAGGCCCGACAGAGCCCTACAGAGCCCGACAAGGCCCGACAGAGCCCAACAAGGCTTGAAAGAGCCCGACACAGCCCGACAAGGCCTGGCAGAGCCCGACAGGGCCCTCCAGAGCCCGACAAGTCATGACAGAGCCTGCCAGAGCACGACAAGGCCCGACAGAGCCCGACAGAGCCTGCCAGAGCCCGCCAGAACCCATCAGGGCCCGAAAGAGCCCGACAGGGCCCGGTAGAGCCCGCCAGAGCCCGACAGAGCCCGCCAGAGCCTGCCAGAGCCCAACAAGGTCCGAGAGAGCCCGCCAGAGCCCGACAGAGACTGACAGAGCCCGCCAGAGCCCGACAAGGCCTGACAGAGCCCGCCAGAGCCCGACAAGGCCTGACAGAGCCTGACAAGGCCCGACAGAGCCCGAAAGAGCCCGCCAGAGCCCGCCAGAGCCCGACAGGGCCTGACAAAGCCCGACAAGGCCCGCCAGAGCTCGACAAGTCCCGACAGAGCCTGCCAGGGCCCGACAAGGCCCTACAGAGCCCGACAAGGCCCACCAGAGCCCTCCAGAGCCCGACAATGGCTGACAGAGCCCGACAAGTCCTGACAGAGCCTGCCAGAGCACGACAAGGCCCGACAGAGCCCGACAGAGCCCGCCAGAGCCCGCCAGAGCCCGACAAGTCCCGACAGAGCCCGACAAGGCCCGACAGAGCCCGACAAGGCCCGACAAGGCCCGCCAGAGCCCGACAAGTCCCGACAGAGCCTGCCAGAGCCCGACAAGGCCCGACAAGGCCCGCCAGAGCCCGACAAGTCCCGACAGAGCCTGCCAGAGCCCGACAAGGCCCGACAAGGCTTGACAGAGCCCGAGAGAGCCCGACAAGGCCCGAGAAAGCCCGACAAGTCCCACCAGAGTCCGACAGAGCCCGCCAGAGCCCGACAAGGCCCACCAGAGCCCGACAGAGCCCGACAATGGCCGACAGAGCCCGACAAAGCCCGAGCGAACCTGCCAGAGCCCGACAAGGCCCACCAGAGCCCGCCAGAGCCCGACAATGGCCGACAGAGCCCGACAATGCCCGAGAGAGCCCGACAGAGCCCGACAAGGCCCTACAGAGCCTGACAGAGCCCGACAAGGCCCGAAAGAGTCTGCCAGAGCCCGACAAGGCCCGAGCGAGCCCGCCATAGCCCGACAATTGCCGACAGATCCCGACAATGCTCGACAGAGCCCGTCAAGGCCCTACAGAGCCCGACAGAGCCCCACAGAGCCCGTGAGAGCCCGACAGAGCCTGACAAGGCCCTACAGAGCCCGACAGAGCCCGACAAGGCCCGCCAGAGCACGCCAGAGCCTGACAAGGCCCGACAGAGCCCGCCAGAGTCTGCCAGAGCCCGACAAGGCCCGAGCGAGCCCGCCAGAGCCCGACAAGGCCCGACAAGGCCCGCCAGAGCCCGACAAGGCCCGCCAGAGCCCGACAGGGTCCGACAGAGCCCGACAGGGCCCGACAAGGCCGGACAAGGCCTGCCAGAGCCCGCCAGAGCCTGCCAGAGCCCGCCAGAGCCGACCAGAGCCCAACAAGACCCAAGCGAGCCTGCCAGAGCCCGACAAGGCCTGACAGAGTCCGACAGAGTTCGACAAGGCCTGCCAGGGCCCGCCAGAGCCCAACAGGGCCCGCCAGGGCCCGACAGAGCCCGACAGAGCCCGACAGAGCCCGACAAGGCCTAACAGAGCCCGACAGAGCCCGCAAAAGCCCGACACAGCCCGACAAGGCCTGCCAGAGCCCGAGAGGGCCCGCCAGAGCCTGACAAGTCCCGACAGAGCCTGCCAGAGCACGACAAGGCCCGACAGAGCCCGCCAGAGCCCGACAAGGCCCACCAGAGCCCGCCAGAGCCCGCCAGAGCTCGCCAGAGCCTGACAAGGCCCGACAGAGCCAGCCAGAGCCCGACAAAACCCTCCAGAGCCCGCCAGAGCCCGACAATGGCCGACAGAGCCCGACAATGGCCGACAGTGCCCGTCAAGACCCTACAGAGCCTGACAGAGACCGAGAGAGTCCGACAGAGCCCGCCAGAGCCCGCCAAGGCCCGAGCGAGCCTGACAAGGCCCGAGCGAGCCTGCCAGAGCCTGACAAGGCCCGCCAGAGCCTGACAAGGCCCTCCAGAGCCCGCCAGAGCCCGACAAGGCCCGAGCGAGCCCGCCAGAGGCCGACAATGTCCAACAGAGCCCGACAATGCTTGACAGAGCCCGACAAGGCCCTACAGAGCCCGACAGAGCCCGACAAGGCCCTACAGAGCCCGACAGAGCCCGACAAGGCCTGCCAGAGCCTGCCAGAGCCTGACAAGTCCCGACAGAGCCCGCCAGATCCCGACAGGGCCCGACAGAGCCCGACAGAGCCCGCCAGAGCCCGCCAGAGCCCGACAAGGCCCGAGCGAGCCCGCCAGAGGACGACAATGTCCAACAGAGCCCGAGAATGCTTGACAGAGCCTGACAAGGCCCTACAGAGCCCGACAGAGCCCGACAAGGCCCTACAGAGCCCGACAGAGCCCGACAAGGCCTGCCAGAGCCTGCCAGAGCCTGACAAGTCCCGACAGAGCCCGCCAGAGCCCGACAAGGCCTGACAGAGCCCATCAGAGCCCGCCAGAGCCTGACAGAGCCCGACAGGGCCCGACAGAGCCCAACAAGGCCCGACAGAGCCTGCCAGAGCCCGCCAGAACCCGACAAGGCCCGACAGGGCCCGACAGGGCCCGCCAGAGCCCGCAAGAGCCCGACAGAGCCTGACAACTCCCGACAGAGCCCACCAGAGCCCGACAAGTCCCGACAGAGCCCGACAAGTCCCGACAGAGGCCGCCAGAGCACGACAAGGCCCGACAGATCCCGACAAGGCCCGCCAGAGCCCGCCAGAGCCCGACAATGCCCAACAGAGCCTGACAATGCCCACCAGAGCCCAACAAGGCCCGCCAGAGCCCAACAAGGCTCGCCAGAGCCCGCCAGAGCTCGACAGATCCTGACAAGGCCCGACAGAGCCCTACAGAGCCCGCCAGAGCCTGACAAGGCCCACCAGAGCTCGCCAGAGCCCGACAATGCCCGACAGAGCTCGACAATGCCCGACAGAGCCCGTCAAGGCCCTACAGAGACCGACATTGCCCCACAGAGCCCTAGAGAGTCCGACAGAGCCCGACAGAGCCCGACAAGGCCCGACAAGGCCCTACAGAGCCCGACAAGGCCCTACAGAGCCCGACAAGGCCCTTCAGAGCCCGAGAGAGCCCGACAGAGCCCGAAAAGTCCCGACAGAGCCCACCAGAGCCCAACAAGGCCCGACAGAGCCTGACAGAGCCCGACAGAGCCCGACAGAGCCCGACAGGGCATGCCCCAACAGGGCATGACTGGTGCAGACAAAGCTCAAGAAAGACCAACAGAGCCAGGCAGGGCCTGAGAGAGCTTGAGAAAGTCCAACAGAGCCCGAGAGAGCTTGACGGATCCTCACAGAGCCTTACAAAGCTTGGCAGAGCCCAACAGGACCTGTCAGGGCCTGACAAATCTTGTCAGTTCCTGATGGAGCCTCAATGTGTATGACAGAGCCCTGGGGGTCTCAACAGAGCCTGAGAAATCTCTACAGGGCTCAGCAGACCCCAACAGGTCTCGACAGAGCCCTACAGATCCCATCAAAGCCTGACAGAGCCTGACAGACCCAAGAGGTCTCACAGGGCTTCACAAAAACCAACAGTGTCTGACAGAGCCTGACAGGAGTGCAGGTGCTGTCATTTCCAGTAAGGGTCCAGGTGATTTGATAAGGGTGGTGGGTGGGGCCTGGGGTGATTGACCCCTCCCCTTTCCCAGGGGATTGTGGGAAGGGGTGGGCGGGGCTCAGGGTATTTGAGCCCCAGTCCCCAGGTAGGGAGCTTATTCTGCTGCTGGGCTGCTTGGGTGCTGGTTCTCTGCTGCTCCTTTAGCAGTTGGCAGCTTTTGAGCTGTTTAAGCTACAGGGGTAGACGTGTTTGGAGAAGTGGAGATGTCTGTTTGAGGTAGGACCTTCATAAGCAGAAAAGTTTCAATAGCAGCTGTAGTTGAAAGTATGTTTGTAACTATTTTTCGTTTATTGAATCAATTCCTTGTACTTGGCGTTTTCCCTAAATTCCTGATTGCAATGGAGATGGGGTGTTAATTCTTGGTTTGTATTGGTGTGTAACAAATTGCTGATATAATCTCTCCTCCTAGGATGCTCAGGTTATCTACCAGGGGTTAGGATGAGCATCTCGTATCTGTAGGTGGAGTTTTAGCATTTCTGAAGGAAGCAGCAGGACCATAAGGCAGAGTGTCTTTCAAGCTACGGGGTGGCTCATCGCCTCCCCGATCACCCACAGAACAGTGTGTTGTCCACAGAACCTTTGCAGTGTGCGGTGGACCCTGGTAGATCATTCAAATGTAACTCCCAGAACTCCGTCAAGGCGAGCAATGGCTAGGGAACTAGTACGGACAACAATTATGAGCGCTCATTATTGTGTATGTGTTTTCGTATTGTGGGTGATGAAGGGGAAAGTGACAACTTTCTGGTTTGTCCAAAGCACTACAGTTCATTTGCTTCTCGCCGTCTTAGGCGTCACGAGCGCTGAGGGTTTGTGACTGCGCCCGCGGCACGACACGCCGACCGGAGCGCCCTGGAACTCAGCAGGAGGTGGGTGTCGCGGACGGGTTCGGTGTTTGCCCCGCGGCGCCGTGTGCCGGCGCGGCTTAGCGAGCGCGTGCTTTCTCGTGCTCCTGCAGGCGCTGAAGAGGAACCCGGCGACGCGGGAAGACGGCCGTTGGCGCACGTGGCGTTTTCCTCTGCCGAAGACGGGTTCGGTCCCTCGGCCCTCTGAAAGCTAAGTGGAGGCGCGAGGGCTGGGAAGGGGCTGGGAATCGCAGGGACGGGGGGTTTAGCTCTGCTAAGGGCAAGGGCCGTCCGGCAACCGTCCCCTTGGCGCGGGTGAAGGGCCCGGGGACCTTTGCCGTGCGATGCCAGCGTGTGCCGGGCAGGGCAGCTCCAGCCTGCGTCTGCGTTGTGCTGTAGTTCGGGAAGCCTGCCTTGCGCCTGTCAGACGATCCTGGGGTCTCGTTGCGTTCGAGGGGCACGAAAGGCCTCTCGGGTGCCATCCCGGGATCTGGAACGCCGGTGCCAATTGGCGTAGCGCCGGTTGGGCGCTGGTTTTCTGGTGTCGGCAGCCGAAAGCGTGGCGGGTTCTTGCCTTTCGGCCGCTTCTGGTCAAGGGTGTTTGTGGCGTTGTCCTGGGCTGTGCCGGCAGCTGTGCTCTCTACCCATCCAGTCTAAGGGACTGGCACTTCTTCCCAGCATCTTGAAGGTTTTAAGTCTTGTAGCAGCTTCTCGTATTTGCGCCGTCTCTGCGTGTTTGCGCCAGAGCTGCCGTCTCATAAGAGGTCGTGACGTTCGGCTCCTTTTTCATTTGGGGTTGCAGTAGAGGCTCCTCGCCTCACCACTGCCTCCCCGCAGGTTATTTTTATCGTTGCCGTCTGTGGTTCGGGGTCATTTTTGTTGTGGAGCATTTTTGGTGTTATTGCTGTCGGGTCGTCTATAATGTTGTGTGGAGCATCTGTCTAAGCACGTGCGCATTTGGCTCGGAGCTGCTCTGCCCGGAGGTGTAGAGTTAGGAGCGGGCGGACTGAGTTTTAGGAGTCCACGATCGATCTGCAGACACGTTATCCTGCGTAGGCAGAGGTTGTGCGGTCATCTGGGACGGAGTAGCCGTGGGCAGGGGAGCGGTCCGTTCCCCAGTGGTCTTTGGGACTCAATTAGACCTTCTTGTGGGATTCCTGAATAGAAAGCAGACCTGTGGAACAGTCAAGCTGTTGATGAGCTCCTGGGTAACTTGTTGAATACCTTGATTTCAGATGCAGAGGGACAACTTGGCATGAAAGAGCGACGGAGGAGGCGAGCCGAGCGCCGTAAGCAAGTGGGTGTGTGCGTGGTGGGAGCAGGAAGCTGTGCTGTGTGGCTCTAGCTAAGTTTGGTCGTTTCTCTCTTTTCTAGGTGTGAAGCAAAGTGGAAAGCTGGGTATCGGCAGCGCAGCTCCTCTGGCAAGGCGAGCACGGAGCTGTGGTAGGGGTGAGGAGGAGCGTGGGGCCTGGGATTCGTTTAAAGAGCTACAGTTCTTTTTGTATCTCGCCGTCTTAGGCGTCAGGAGCGATGAGGGTTTGTGACCGCGCCCGCGGCACGACACACCGACCGGAGCGCCCTGGAACTCAGCAGGAGGTGGGTGTCGCGGAAGGGGTCGGCGTTTGCCCCGCGGCGCCGTGTGCCGGCGCGGCTTAGCGAGCGCGTGCTTTCTCGTGTTCTTGCAGGCGCTAAAGAGGAACCCGGCGACGCGGGAAGACGGCCGTTGGCGCACGTGGCGTTTTCCTCTGCCGAAGATGGGTCCGGTCCCTCGGCCATCTGAAAGCTAAGTGGAGGCGTGAGGGCTGGGAAGGGCCTGGGAATCGCAGGGACGGGGGTAAAGTTCTGATAAGGGAAAGGGTCGTCCAGGAATAGTTCCCTTAGGGTGGGTGAAGGGCCCGGGGACCTTTACCGTGCGATGCCAGCGTGTGCCGGGCAGGGCAGCTCCAGCCTGCGTCTGCGTTGTGGTGTAGTTCGGGAAGCCTGCCTTGCGCCTGTCAGCCGATCCTGGGGTCTCGTTGTGTTCGAGGGGCACGAAAGGCCTCTCGGGAGCCATCCCAGGATCTGGAACGCCGGTGCCGATTGGGCGCTGGTTTTCTGGTGTCGGCAGCCGAAAGCGTGGCGGGTTCTTGCCTTTCGGCCGCTTCTGGTCAGGGGTGTTTGTGGCGTTGTCCTGGGCTGTGCCGGCAGCTGTGCTCTCTACCCATCCAGTCTCAGGGACTGGACCTTCAAGATGCTGGGAAGAAGTTCTTAGGAGTTGCAGCAGCTTCTTGTTTGGTTGCGCCATCTCTGCTCGGTTGTGGCGGTGTTGCCGTCTCGTCAGGAGCCGTGACGTTGGGCTCCTTTTTCATTTGGGGTTGCAGGAGAGGCTCCTCGCCTCACCGCTGCCTCCCTGTAGATTATTTGGATCGCTGCCCCTCTGGTCTCGGAGTGTCGTGTTCGTCGTGGAGCGTTTTTGGTGCTGTGGCCGTCGCGTGGTCTGTAAGGTTCTGCGGAGCGTCTGTCCTCGCGGGTGCGCGTTTGGCGCGGAGCTGCTCTGCCCGGACGCGTGGAGTCAGGGCAGGGCGGAGGGAGCTCTGGCGGTCCCCGGTTCACCTGCTGACGCGTTAAATTGCGTGGGCAGAGGCGGTGCGGTCATCTGGGATGGAGTAGCTGTGGGCAGGGGAGCGGAGGGTCCCCGCGCAGGCGTTTGAGAGCCTCCACGAGAGCTTGGGACGTTATTGCGCAACAGAAAGCAGACCTGCGGGCTGGTCCGGCTGTTGATGGGCTGCTGGGTGACTCACTGAATAACCCGATTTCAGGAGCAGAGGGACAACTCGGCACGGAAGAGCGACGGAGGAGGCGAGCTGTGCGCCGTAAGCAGGTGGGTGGGTGCGCGGTGCCTGAGGGAAGCTGTGCCGTGTGGCTCTAGCTAAGCTCGGTCGTTTCGCTGTTTCCTAGGTGCGAAGCGAAGAGGAAAGCCGGCTATGGGCAGCGCAGCTCCTCGGGCAAGGTAAGCACGGAGTGCTGGGCCGAAGTGGCAGCTCGTTTCAGGTCCCGTGTTGCTGGCGCGGGTCCGAGCGTCCTTTGGTGGTGTTTTACAGGCGGCAGCTGAGCGTCTTGGCGGTCCGCGGCGCGGCAGTCAAAAGCAAGGGCGGCCGGGTGGGCGAGCGGCCCAGGTAAGGGAGGGCGAGCTGGGACCGTCTGCGGGCAGGCTGCGTTTTCGGACGGCGTCCGAGCGCGTGCCTGTGGTTTTGCGGGTGCCGCAGATGAGCCGGCAGGGGCGAAGCCGCACGCCGGCCGGCAGCCGAGAAGGTGAGGCGGTGGTGGGCGTTGAGGAGCCCGGTGTTGCCCGGTGACTCGCTTCAGCGTTTCCTTCTCGCTTTGCAGGCGCTTTGCGGGCCCTTTGGAGCGGGAGGAGCATTTGCGGTGAGCCGGGCTAGGGGCGAGGGGGAGCGCGGGGCCGGGGACTCGTTCCAGGCGCCACAGTTCTTTTGTTTTTCGCCGTCTTAGGCGTCACGAGCGCTGAGGGTTTGTGACCGCGCCCGCGGCACGACACGCCGACCGGAGCGCCCTGGAACTCAGCAGGAGGTGGGTGTCGTGGAAGGGGTCGGTGTTTGCCCCGCGGTGCCGTGTGCCGGCGCGGCTTAGCGAGCGCGTGCTTTCTCGTGCTCCTGCAGGCGCTGAAGAGGAACCCGGCGACGCGGGAAGACGGCCGTTGGCGCACGTGGCGTTTTCCTCTGCCGAAGACGGGTTCGGTCCCTTGGCCCTCTGAAAGCTAAGTGGAGGCGCGAGGGCCGGGAAGGGCCTGGGAATTGCAGGGACGGGGGGTTTAGCTCTGCTAAGGGCAAGGGCCGTCCAGGAACCGCGCCCTTGGCGCGGGTGAAGGGCCCGGGACCTTTACCGTGCGATGCCAGCGTGTGCCGGGCAGGGCAGCTCCAGCCTGCGTCTGCGTTGTGGTGTAGTTCGGGAAGCCTGCCTTGCGCCTGTCAGATGATCCTGGGGTCTCGTTGTGTTCGAGGGGCACGAAAGGCATCTCGGGTGCCATCCCGGCATCTGGAACGCCGGTGCCAATTGGCGTAGCGCCGGTTGGGCGCTGGTTTTCTGGTGTCGGCAGCCGAAAGCGTGGCGGGTTCTTGCCTTTCAGCCGCTTCTGGTCAAGGGTGTTTGTGGCGTTGTCCTGGGCTGTGCCGGCAGCTGTGCTCTCTACCCATCCAGTCTAAGGGACTGGCACTTCTTCCCAGCATCTTGAAGGTTTTAAGTCTTGTAGCAGCTTCTCGTATTTGCGCCGTCTCTGCGTGTTTGCGCCAGAGCTGCCGTCTCATAAGAGGTCGTGACGTTCGGCTCCTTTTTCATTTGGGGTTGCAGTAGAGGCTCCTCGCCTCACCACTGCCTCCCCGCAGGTTATTTTTATCATTGCCGTCTGTGGTTCGGAGTCATCTTTGTTGTGGAGCATTTTTGGTGTTATTGCTGTCGGGTCGTCTATAATGTTGTGTGGAGCATCTGTCTAAGCACGTGCGCATTTGGCTCGGAGCTGCTCTGCCCGGAGGTGTAGAGTTAGGAGCGGGCGGACTGAGTTTTAGGAGTCCACGATCGATCTGCAGACACGTTATCCTGCGTAGGCAGAGGTTGTGCAGTCATCTGGGACGGAGTAGCCGTGGGCAGGGGAGCGGACAGTCCGTTCCCCAGTGGTTTTTGGGACTCAATTATACCTTCTTGTGGGATTCCTGAATAGAAAGCAGACCTGTGGAACGGTCTAGCTGTTGATGAGCTCCTGGGTAACTTGTTGAATACCTTGATTTCAGATGCAGAGGGACAACTTGGCACGAATGAGCGACGGAGGAGGCGAGCCGAGCGCCGTAAGCAAGTGGGTGTGTGCGTGGTGGGAGCAGGAAGCTGTGCTGTGTGGCTCTAGCTAAGTTTGGTCGTTTCTCTCTTTTCTAGGTGTGAAGCAAAGTGGAAAGCTGGGTATCGGCAGCGCAGCTCCTCTGGCAAGGCGAGCACGGAGCCGTGGTAGGGGCGAGGAGGAGCGTGGGGCCAGGGATTCGTTTAAAGAGCTACAGTTCTTTTTGTTTCTCGCCCTCTTAGGCGTCACGAGCGATGAGGGTTTGTGAGCGCGCCCGCGGCACGGAAAGCCGTGGAACTAAGCAGGAGGCGGGTGTTGCGGAAGGGGTCGGAGTCTACCCCACGGCACCGTGTGCCGGCGCGGCTTAGCGAGCGTGTGCTTTCTCGTGTTCCCGTAGATGTTGAAGAGGAACCCAGCGATGCAGGAAGATCCCCGTTAGCATCCGTGGCGTTTTCTTCCGTTGAAGACGGGTTCGGTCCCTTGGCCCTCTGAAAGCTAAGTGGAGGCACGGGGGCTGGGAAGGGGCTGGGGATCGCAGGGACGGGGGTGAAGTTCTGATAAGGGAAAGGGCCGTCCAGGAATAGTTCCCTTTGGGTGCGTAAAGGGTCTGGGGACCTTTACAGTGCGATGCCAGCGTGTGCCGGGCAGGGCAGCTCCAGCCTCTGTCTGCATTGTGTAGTTCGGGAAGCCTGCCTTGCGCCTGTCAGACGATCCTGGGGTCTCGTTGTGCTCAAGGTGCACAACATGCAACTCGGGTGCCATCCTGGGATATGGAATGCCAGTGCCGATTGGCGTAGTGCCAATTGGGTCCTGGATTCTTGTATCATCAGCCGAAAGCGTGGGTGGTGGTTGCATTTCGCATGTTTCTGGTCAGTTGTGATTTATGGTGTTGTTCTGGGCTGCATCATCAGCGGTTGTGCTCTGTAGGTATCCAGTCTAAGGGACTGGCACTTCAAGATGCTGGGAAGAAGTTCTTAGTTTTGCAGCAGCCTTGCGTGTTTGCGCCAGTGCCACCATTTCATAAGGGGATGTGATGTTGGGCTCTTATTTTTTTTCTGGGGTTGCAGTAGAGACTCCTTGCCTCACTGCTGCCTCCCTGCAGGTTCTTTTGATCGATGCAGTCTCTGGTTTGGAGTTGTTCTTATTATAGAGCACTTTTGGTGCTGTTGATGTGTTGTCTATAACGTTCTGAGGTGCGTCTGTCTGTGCACGTGCACATTTGGCTCGGAGCTGCTGTGCCCAGAGGTGTGGAGTCAGGGGTGGGTGAATGGAGCTCTAGGGGTGCACGGTTAATCTGTTGACATGTTAAACCGTGTTGGCAAAGGTTGAGCTGTCATCTGGGATGAAGTAGCTGTGGGCCAGGGAGCGGACTGTCCCTTCCCCAGTGTTTTAGAGACCCAATTAGAGCTTCTGGTGGGATTCCTAAACAGAAAGCAGACCTGTGGAACGGTCAAGCTGTTGATGAGTATCTGGGTGACTTGTTGAATAACTTGATTTCAGATGCAGAGGGACAACTTGGCATGAAAGAGTGACGGAGGAGGCGAGCCATGCGCCGTAAGCAGGTGGGTCGTTGCGTGGTGTCAGTGGGAAGATGTCCTGTGTGCCTTTATAACGTGTGCTGGCTCTGCTGAGTGTGTTTTCTTGTGTTACTGCAGATGTTGGAGAGAAATTCGGTGATGCAGGAAGATGCTTATTAGCACTCGTGGTGTTTTTCTCTGAAGATTGATGCAGCCCCTTCGCTCTCTGACAGCTAAGTGGAGGCTCGAGGGCTGGGGCGGGGCTGGGAATTGCATGGAGGAAGAAGTTCTTAGGTTTTGCAGCCGCTTCTTGTGTTTGTGCCATCTCTTTGTGCTCGCGTCAGTGCCGCGGTCTTGTAAGGGGCCGTGACATTCGGCTCCTTTTTTTCTGGGTTTGCAGAAGAGGCTCCTCGCCTCATAGCTGCCTTTCTGGAGGTTATTTTCATCGAGGCTGTTTCTGGTTTTTCCATCGCTGTCGTTGCGGAGCATTTTTGGTCCCGTCGCCGTCGTGTCGTCCATAGCGTTCCGTGGTGCGTCTGTCTGCGCGTGCGTCCATTCGGCTCGGAGCCGCTCCGCCCGGACGTGTGGAGTCGGGGGCGGGTGGGCTGAGCTCTAGGAGTCCACACTTAATCTGGTGACAGATTAAATTGCGTAGGCAGAGGTTGTGCAGTCATCTGGGATGGAGTAGCTGTGGGCAGGGGAGCAGACAGTCTATTCCCCAGTGTTTTAGGGACCCAATTAGAGCTTCTGGTGGGATTTCTGAATAGAAAGCAGACCTGTCGGATGGTCAAGATGTTCATGAGCATTTGGGTGACTTGCTGAATAACTTGATTTCAGATGCAGAGGGACAACTTGGCAAGAAACAGTGAGAAAAGAGGCAAGCCGAGCACGGTAAGCAGGTGGGGCGGTGTGTGGTGTCAGAGGGAAGATGTGCCTTGTGCCTTTATACTGTGTGCTCGCTCTGCTTAGTGAGCGTGTGTTTTCTTGTGTTGCTGTAGATGTTGAGGAGGAACCCGGTGATGCTGGAATATCCCTGTCAACGCAGGTGGTGTTTTCTTCTGTTGAAGATGGATTCAGTTTCTTGGCCCTCTGAAAGCTAAGTGGAGGCTGGGGGGCTGGGAAGGGGCTGAAAACTGCAGGGAGGGGGGTAAAGTTCAGTTTGGGGCAAGGGTTATCCGGGAACAGTCTCCTTTGGGCAGGCGAAGGGTCCAGGGAATTTCACAGTGCGATGCCAGCGTGTGCCGGGCAGGGCAGCTCCAGCCTGCGTCTGCGTCGTCGTGTAGTTCGGGAAGCCTGCCTCGCGTCTGTCAGACGATCCTGGGGTCTCATTGCGTTCGAGGGACATGAAAGTTTACTCGGGTGCCATTCTGGGATCTGCAACACCGTTGCCGATTGGCGTAGCGCCAATTGGGTGCCGGTGTTGTCGTATCAGCAGTCGAAAGCGTGGCAGGTCCTTGCGTTTTGGATGTTTCTGGTCAGTTGTGTGTTATGGCCTCGTTGAGGGCTGCGTTGGCAGCTCTGTTCTCTACTCATCCAGTCTTGGGGACTGGCAGTTCTTCTCAGCATCTCGAAGCGTTTGCGCCAGTGCCGCCGTCTCTGTGTGTTTGCGCCAGTGCCGCCGTCTCTGTGTGTTTGCGCCAGTGCCGCCGTCTCTGTGTGTTTGCGCCAGTGCCGCCGTCTCTGTGTGTTTGCGCCAGTGCCGCCGTCTCTGTGTGTTTGCGCCAGTGCCGCCGTCTCTGTGTGTTTGCGCCAGTGCCGCCGTCTCTGTGTGTTTGCGCCAGTGCCGCCGTCTCTGTGTGTTTGCGCCAGTGCCGCCGTCTCTGTGTGTTTGCGCCAGTGCCGCCGTCTCTGTGTGTTTGCGCCAGTGCCGCCGTCTCTGTGTGTTTGCGCCAGTGCCGCCGTCTCTGTGTTTGCGCCAGTGCCGCCGTCTCATAAGGGGCCCTGACTTTTGGCTCCTTTGTTTTCTGGGGTTGTAGTGGAGGCTCCTTGTACACCACTGCCTCCCTGCAGGTTCTTTTGATCAATGTGTGTCTGGTTTGGAGTCGTTCTCATCGTCGGGTGTTGTTGGTGGCGTTGCCATCGCGTCGTCTATCATGTTCTGTGGAGAGTCTGTCTGAGCGGGTGCGCATTTGGTCGGAGCCGCTCCGCCCGGATGCGTGCAGTCGGGGGCGGGTGGACCGAGGTCTAGGAGTCCACGGTTAATATGCCGACGTGTTCAATCGCGTAGGCGGAGGTCGTGCAGTAATGTGGGATGGAGTAGCTGTGGGCAGGGGAGTCAATAGCCTTTTTAGTGGTGTTTTGCTGTTGTTACTAAGGACATTGTTGACTAGCGTTTTCTGTGGTGTGCTGTTTTTTCAGAGACGAAGTGTGTTTTAATGAATTTTTTTTTTCTTTGCAGGTGATCACGTTGTCAATATGAGTCACTTACTTGTAAAAAGGCATTTTGTTAGGCTATGTAACACTCAGTTATAGCCTTTTTTTGATGGTAACAAAAGCAGCTACAGACTCTGATCAACACCCGTGAGATAAGGCCCGCTTTACATTTTTGTGAAGAACTAGGTTTATTTCAGTGAAAATGCCACATTTGAGGCTGGCAGGAAGCTCTTACGGACCGTAAACAAAATCTACGGCCGCGAGGAGCCAAGTCCAGTCTGAGATCGGCGCAGAGGATCTACCGAGAAGCAAGAAGACGAGACTCAGCTATTGCTACTGGACTGTATCACAATGTAGAGGGGTGGGTGAATAGTTTGTAAGGGTATAAATACCCAGGGATTTCTACGCTTGGCTGGGACTTTAGCAGCAGCAGCAGCTCCAGTCAGCCTTCCTGCCGTACCGTTCTGTTCGGTTATTTATTTTCACGTTTTTGCCTCATCGACCCACCCGTCCCCACGTCCACGGAAGGGAGGTAGGGATGTCGAGGTGTAGAGCGATGCAATTCTGAAAATCAGGCTGAGTGATATAAGGAAAGAGTTGCAAACATACAATCCTTTGGCCTTATGTAAGTATAATATTTTAGGTGTTTCCCCTATCCTCCGTGAGTCTGGGAGCCAAACCGTAGATCCAGCGCGGGGCTAAGTTTGGACCCAGCCGCACCCAGTCTCCCGTCCGGGGAGGAGTTTAGAAAGCGAGGGGGTCCATTCTGAACCTCACGACTCGACGGAAAGGCCTCCCTCTAACCTCTGTTAGGGTTAGCCTGTCCATGTAGAAATTACTCTGAATCAAGTTCCAGCCGATTTTGATTGTCATATTTTGTCCACTTAGCGAGCAACAGCGTCCCTCGCCGTCACATCGCACGACGTCACAGCGTGAGCGATCCGACGCCGCTCTCGGTCGGCCGTGCCCCGGGTCGGTTACCCGAGACGAAGCGACGTCGGCAGGGTCGCGGGCGTCGTCGGCGCTCAGCGACGGAGACGGCGGGCGAGTCTGAGTTCCGGATCGTCAGAGGAACCGACTTGCGGTAACCGCCACGATTGGGAAGCCACGGAAGAATAGGTCATCGCGGTCAAGAACTATATGAGGATGGCAAGGGAATTAAGTCCAAACTGTTTTCCCGTCCTGACAATTAGCTTGAGACACGTACTTAAAAGGGTCGGTGCGGTAGATGACGTGCAGCACGTTCGGGTAGCGTGAAACCTTGAGCGAACGTGGTTTGGGGTTTTAGTTATTTGTCCTTGGAGTTCAAATTTTTTTCCCTTTTCAGGTAAATTCCAAAGGTAAAGAATAAAAGAGCCCTAGCCGGGGGGTTTTATCCCCCCCGTCCCGTCCGGGGTTTTTTTCCCCCCGTTCCCGGCGGCTCCGGGAGGCGACGTTCGTCGCCAACGTGCGGACCGAGGTCCGGCCGGGAGCGGGGTTTCGGCGGGCGGGGCGAGTTTAGAGGGCGCCGGGAACGGCGTTTCCGAGGGGCGACGCGGAGAGGGGGTGAAGGCACGGGGCGAGAAGGGCAGAGAACGGGTGCGGTGTGACGGTGCGGCGGTGTGAGCAGGTGAATGGGTGGTGCGTTACAGTTGTGTGATGTGGTAATATTGTGTTTTGGGGTTGTAGTTATTTGTTATTGTGGGTTAATGGTTTTTGCATTTCAGGTAAATGTCCAATTTAAAATAGAATAAAAAAACCCCAGCCGGGGGATTTTTTTTTTTTGTTCCCCCGGCTGGGTTTTTTTTTCCCCGGTCCCGGCCGCTCAGCGAGGCGACGTTCGTCGCCAAGGTTCGGCCGCGGGCGCCCATGGGGCCGGGGTTTTGGCAGGCAGGGTCATTTTTGAGGCTTCTGGGAACGGTGTTCCCGAGGGGTCACGAGTAGACCGGGTCACGGCACACTGGGAGAACGGGTGCGGCGTGAGAGTTTGGTGCTGTCTGTAGGCGTGTGAGCGGTGTGGTTAGCTGAGTGATTGGGAATGATTGTGTTTTGGTCCTGTATTGGTTTCTTTGCAGGTTAATGTTTTTTTCTTTTCAGCTAAAATTTAAATTTAAAATAGAATAAAAAAACCCCAGCCGGGGGATTTTTTTTTTGTTCCCCCGGCTGGGTTTTTTTTTTCCCCGGTCCCGGCCGCTCAGCGAGGCGACGTTCGTCGCCAAGGTTCGGCCGCGGGCGCCCATGGGGCCGGGGTTTTGGCAGGCAGGGTCATTTTTGAGGCTTCCGGGAACGGCGTTCCTGAGGGGCCACGGGGAGACGTGGTCACGGCACACGGGGAGAAGGGCCGCGGCGTGAGCGTGCGGTGGTGTCTGTAGGCGTGTGAGCGGTGTGGTTAGCTGAGTGATTGGGAATGATTGTGTTTTGGTCCTGTATTGGTTTCTTTGCAGGTTAATGTTTTTTTCTTTTCAGCTAAAATTTAAATTTAAAATAGAATAAAAAAACCCCAGCCGGGGGATTTTTTTTTGTTCCCCCGGCTGGGTTTTTTTTTTCCCCGGTCCCGGCCGCTCAGCGAGGCGACGTTCGTCGCCAAGGTTCGGCCGCGGGCGCCCATGGGGCCGGGGTTTTGGCAGGCAGGGTCATTTTTGAGGCTTCCGGGAACGGCGTTCCCGAGGGGCCACGGGGAGACGTGGTCACGGCACACGGGGAGAAGGGCCGTGGCGTGAGCGTGCGGTGGTGTCTGTAGGCGTGTGAGCGGTGTGGTTAGCTGAGTGATTGGGAATGATTGTGTTTTGGTCCTGTATTGGTTTCTTTGCAGGTTAATGGTTTTTGCATTTCAGCTAAATGTCCAATTTAAAACAGAATAAAAAACCCCAGCCAGGGGATTTTTTTTTTTCCCCTGGCTGGGTTGGTTTTTTTTTTCTGCTGTCTGGGCTTCTCCACGAGGCGACCTTCATCGCTAAAGGTTTGGATGTGGGTTGGGCTGAGATTGGGGTTTTGGCAGGCAGGGAGCGTTTAGAGCCTCCCGGGAACGGCGTTCCCGAGGGGCGATGTGGGGTGAGGGTGCCGGCTAAGAGAACGGTCGCTGCGTGAGCGTGAGGTGGGTTTGGTATCTGAGTGAGCGGTGTGGTTTAGCTGTGTGATCTGGTATGATTGTGTTTTGGGGTTGTAGGTTTTATTTAATTTACTTGAAAAGGGAAAAAAAAAAAGAAGAAATTAAAATAGATTACAGAAAGCCCAGCCAGGGGATTCCTTCCCCATGTGTCCATCCACCACCCTCAGGAGTGTGTTTTAGTCCAGGTCCACAGTGTTCGGTGCAGTCAAGTAAATTGTTAATATTCATATTCAGGTCAGTCTGGGATGGCGGATTCAGAGGCAGGGTTTTTGTCGAGGCTCCCAGGAACAGCCTTTCCGGTGACGCCCGTTCCGGATACCGGCCAAGGTCGGTCCTCGTCAGGAGGCCCGTTCAGGGAGAGGTCCCAGGAAGGCGGTTGCAATCGGCCTAGGAGTAGCGTGAGTAAATGGTCGAGGATAGGGACAGGGTTGTGATAGAAGCGTGTTATCCTCTGTAATGGGATGTGAGAAATGCTGTGAGAAAGGTGAGTTGGATTTTCTATATTGTGTTCCAATTGTAATTCCTTCAATGTGTTCTAATTGTGTTCTCATTGCCATACCTTGAATGTGTAATGAAGGTGCCTGTTTGATATTTGGCGCGTCAGTCGTGACAAAATGATGTAAAAGAGTCGTAACGGCGAGGAGTCCGTTCCGCCGCGCGCTCTAACGTACGTGAGAACCGAGGGTTCGTTTAACGCTCGCCGTCGGGCGAGAAACGCCGTAACGGCTCGGTACCAGAAGCAATGTTCTCTTTAGCCTTTTGCAATGTGATACATTCTGTCTAAAAGCTGAAAAACTCTTTGTTATTACAGGTTATGGGAATTGTGATCACGGAACAGTGTAAAGAAACCCAGTTTGTAACGTGTTGGCTCATATCAAATAAATAGTTAGTTATGATGCTTAATATGTGGTTTGAGGAGGTCAGTCCTACCTAAGGGACATCACCAAGGTAATAAAGCAGACACGCCTTTTTGTCGTCCAGCGTCTTTTTTCGGTCCGAGCGGAGCGACGGCTCGGCGTTTCGCGCACGTACCCGAGTTCGAGAGCGTGTCGTTCGCGACCGCGAGGGCGCACCGGACTTCGTCTCCGAACGGCGCGAGCGAGCGCCTTCGTCTGTCTCGTGTGCGTGCGTCCTGGAATTTGTCTCCGTGTCGTGTGCGTGTTGGACTTTGTCTCTGTTTTGTCTCGTGCGCACGCCGGACTTCATCTCCGCTTCGCGCGTGCTGGACTTTGTCTGTGTCTTGTGTCGCGTGCGTGCCGGACTTTGCCTCTGCCGTGCGCGCACCGGACTTTTTCTTTGCGTGACGCTGTGAGCGCGCTGGACTTTGTTTCCGCCGTGTGCGTGCTGGACTTCGTCTCTGTCTCGTGTGGGTGAGCGTTGGACTCCGTTTCCGTCTTGCGTCGTGTGCATGCTCGACTTTGTCTCTGTCGTTGTGTGCGTGCCGGTCTTCGTCTCCGTCTCGTGTTGCGTGAGTCTCGGACTTTGTTTCCGTCACCGTGTGTTGGAGTTTGAGTGGCCTGATAGTTCAGGTTGAACGTGTTTGAGTGTGTAGCTACTGTAGAGTTTATTTTGGATGGCAAATAAAAGTAGTTAATTTATTACAGACACCAAGGTGTTTGGTTTTTCAGGTGCACAGTAGGGCTTTGGATGCTCAAGGGGAGTTAAAAAATTTAAAAAAATAAACACCACCCATCCACGTTCTCCCCTTGAGCATCCAAAGCCCTACTGCTGCACCAGACTTATTATTTTTATTCTTTTTATACATTACATACAAATTACATATACATTCACCATCTACATCCATCCCACCACATTTCCATGACCAGGGGGAGTACTCCCTAATTAATCAGCTCAACCCCTAACATCATTAATTAGGGAGTACTCCCCCTGCTCATGGAAATCATAAACCAATTATGCAAATGAACCAATTAAATATGCAAATTAGGCAAAAAAATTTTTTTTCCCCTCAAAACCCACTACATTAAACACCAATACATCCACCATCACACACAAAAACCAAAACAAACAAAACAAAAAAAATACAGATACCACACAAACAACACACAAAAGACACCACAAAACTGAATTACCACACAAAAACTAAAACACAAACAAAAAAATACCAAAAAACAAAACAAAAACACAATACAAAAAAACTATAACAAAAACAACAAATGAAATACAAACAGAAAACTAATAAAACAATAAAACACCACAAATATAACAAAAAATACACAAAAAACAACACAACCAAAAAACAAGCAAAAACACAAACAAACTGCACCAAAAACAACAACAATTCACAACAACAACAACACAGCTGATAAAAACAATAAATTACAAAACAAAACAAACAATACAAAAAACAACCACAACAACAAAAGTTCAAAAAACTAACACCATACATAACATATACAAACAATACAAAAAAAACAAGAAACCCAAAACAGCAAAAACAACTACACAAAACAAAAACCAAAAATCATAAAAACAAAAACAAACAACTACAACACAAAAAACCAAAATAAACAACACAAAAGATTCAAAAACAAAAACTCAAAAAACACACACAAAAACACTACCCACAAAAAAAATCACTAAAAACACAACACAAAACAAAAACAAAACCAAAACCAAAATAAAAAAAAACCACAAACAAAACAATACACTAAATAAACAACACACAACTGAAACAAATAACACACATAAACTGCACAACAAAACAAAAAACACACAACACACAAAACACACTAACACAAAACAAACCACACAAAAAAATCAAAACTCACCTACACACTAACAACAAAACAAAAACACACAATACCCCAATAACAACTACCAAATACCAACAAACACAGCCAGTAAAAAGAACAGACACCATAAACAACCAAAAAACACAAACACTTCAAACAAATTACAAAAATTCCAAAACACTCACAATCACAATAAAACTAAAAATCACAAACACAATTACAAACACACCTACATCAACATAAAAAAACAAAATTCACATAATAACCAAAAATAAATACCACACACAATGTCACAATTACACATACACAAAAACAACAAACATAAAAAAAAAAACACACAATAAAAGACACAGCCTTACACAGACATCACCCACAAAACTCACAATAAAAACTCAAATAACACTCACATGTACATATCCATCAAAACTGTCACAACCATTACAATCAAAATCAATTCAAAAACTACACTGAAACCAAACCATAAAACCAATACACTAAACCTAACCATCTTACAAATCACCAACACAAGCACAAACACAGTAAAACCATAAAATTGAAAAAAACAGTAATGAGTAAAAATACCACTCCCAGACACAAAAACACTCACAAAAACACAAAGAAATTCAGTCATACAAAAGAACCATGATGTCACACAACTACACTAAACACACACCAAAACAAACTTCAAAACTCACACTTAACAGCCAATACGTCCCAAACTACAATGTACACCAACATACACTACTACACCCTCAAAATTTCAAACCTTCAAAAGCCACAAGTATTGAACTCATAACATAACAATGACTCACATTTTAAATCCCAAATACGACAAAACACAAACATTCACAACCATGATACATACACTAACAACCATTACAGACATCACACTCAGACTTACACATACACCAAGGGTAAACCTCACAGTCAAGGTACAGGTCACACTACAGGTCGCAATACAAGTCACAGTACAAGTCACGGTGCAGACACAGGTACAGGTGAGGGGTAACGGGTTAGGGTACGGGTTAGGGTACGGGTTAGGGTACGGGTTAGGGTACGGGTTAGGGTACGGGTTAGGGTACGGGTTAGGGTACGGGTTAGGGTACGGGTTAGGGTACGGGTTAGGGTACGGGTTAGGGTTAGGGTTAGGGTACGGGTTAGGGTACGGGTTAGGGTTAGGGTTAGGGTTAGGGTTAGGGTTTAGGGTTAGGGTTAGGGTTAGGGTTAGGGTTAGGGTTAGGGTTAGGGTTAGGGTTAGGGTTAGGGTTAGGGTTAGGGTTAGGGTTAGGGTTAGGGTTAGGGTTAGGGTTAGGGTTAGGGTTAGGGTTAGGGTTAGGGTTAGGGTTAGGGTTAGGGTTAGGGTTAGGGTTAGGGTTAGGGTTAGGGTTAGGGTTAGGGTTAGGGTTAGGGTTAGGGTTAGGGTTAGGGTTAGGGTTAGGGTTAGGGTTAGGGTTAGGGTTAGGGTTAGGGTTAGGGTTAGGGTTAGGGTTAGGGTTAGGGTTAGGGTTAGGGTTAGGGTTAGGGTTAGGGTTAGGGTTAGGGTTAGGGTTAGGGTTAGGGTTAGGGTTAGGGTTAGGGTTAGGGTTAGGGTTAGGGTTAGGGTTAGGGTTAGGGTTAGGGTTAGGGTTAGGGTTAGGGTTAGGGTTAGGGTTAGGGTTAGGGTTAGGGTTAGGGTTAGGGTTAGGGTTAGGGTTAGGGTTAGGGTTAGGGTTAGGGTTAGGGTTAGGGTTAGGGTTAGGGTTAGGGTTAGGGTTAGGGTTAGGGTTAGGGTTAGGGTTAGGGTTAGGGTTAGGGTTAGGGTTAGGGTTAGGGTTAGGGTTAGGGTTAGGGTTAGGGTTAGGGTTAGGGTTAGGGTTAGGGTTAGGGTTAGGGTTAGGGTTAGGGTTAGGGTTAGGGTTAGGGTTAGGGTTAGGGTTAGGGTTAGGGTTAGGGTTAGGGTTAGGGTTAGGGTTAGGGTTAGGGTTAGGGTTAGGGTTAGGGTTAGGGTTAGGGTTAGGGTTAGGGTTAGGGTTAGGGTTAGGGTTAGGGTTAGGGTTAGGGTTAGGGTTAGGGTTAGGGTTAGGGTTAGGGTTAGGGTTAGGGTTAGGGTTAGGGTTAGGGTTAGGGTTAGGGTTAGGGTTAGGGTTAGGGTTAGGGTTAGGGTTAGGGTTAGGGTTAGGGTTAGGGTTAGGGTTAGGGTTAGGGTTAGGGTTAGGGTTAGGGTTAGGGTTAGGGTTAGGGTTAGGGTTAGGGTTAGGGTTAGGGTTAGGGTTAGGGTTAGGGTTAGGGTTAGGGTTAGGGTTAGGGTTAGGGTTAGGGTTAGGGTTAGGGTTAGGGTTAGGGTTAGGGTTAGGGTTAGGGTTAGGGTTAGGGTTAGGGTTAGGGTTAGGGTTAGGGTTAGGGTTAGGGTTAGGGTTAGGGTTAGGGTTAGGGTTAGGGTTAGGGTTAGGGTTAGGGTTAGGGTTAGGGTTAGGGTTAGGGTTAGGGTTAGGGTTAGGGTTAGGGTTAGGGTTAGGGTTAGGGTTAGGGTTAGGGTTAGGGTTAGGGTTAGGGTTAGGGTTAGGGTTAGGGTTAGGGTTAGGGTTAGGGTTAGGGTTAGGGTTAGGGTTAGGGTTAGGGTTAGGGTTAGGGTTAGGGTTAGGGTTAGGGTTAGGGTTAGGGTTAGGGTTAGGGTTAGGGTTAGGGTTAGGGTTAGGGTTAGGGTTAGGGTTAGGGTTAGGGTTAGGGTTAGGGTTAGGGTTAGGGTTAGGGTTAGGGTTAGGGTTAGGGTTAGGGTTAGGGTTAGGGTTAGGGTTAGGGTTAGGGTTAGGGTTAGGGTTAGGGTTAGGGTTAGGGTTAGGGTTAGGGTTAGGGTTAGGGTTAGGGTTAGGGTTAGGGTTAGGGTTAGGGTTAGGGTTAGGGTTAGGGTTAGGGTTAGGGTTAGGGTTAGGGTTAGGGTTAGGGTTAGGGTTAGGGTTAGGGTTAGGGTTAGGGTTAGGGTTAGGGTTAGGGTTAGGGTTAGGGTTAGGGTTAGGGTTAGGGTTAGGGTTAGGGTTAGGGTTAGGGTTAGGGTTAGGGTTAGGGTTAGGGTTAGGGTTAGGGTTAGGGTTAGGGTTAGGGTTAGGGTTAGGGTTAGGGTTAGGGTTAGGGTTAGGGTTAGGGTTAGGGTTAGGGTTAGGGTTAGGGTTAGGGTTAGGGTTAGGGTTAGGGTTAGGGTTAGGGTTAGGGTTAGGGTTAGGGTTAGGGTTAGGGTTAGGGTTAGGGTTAGGGTTAGGGTTAGGGTTAGGGTTAGGGTTAGGGTTAGGGTTAGGGTTAGGGTTAGGGTTAGGGTTAGGGTTAGGGTTAGGGTTAGGGTTAGGGTTAGGGTTAGGGTTAGGGTTAGGGTTAGGGTTAGGGTTAGGGTTAGGGTTAGGGTTAGGGTTAGGGTTAGGGTTAGGGTTAGGGTTAGGGTTAGGGTTAGGGTTAGGGTTAGGGTTAGGGTTAGGGTTAGGGTTAGGGTTAGGGTTAGGGTTAGGGTTAGGGTTAGGGTTAGGGTTAGGGTTAGGGTTAGGGTTAGGGTTAGGGTTAGGGTTAGGGTTAGGGTTAGGGTTAGGGTTAGGGTTAGGGTTAGGGTTAGGGTTAGGGTTAGGGTTAGGGTTAGGGTTAGGGTTAGGGTTAGGGTTAGGGTTAGGGTTAGGGTTAGGGTTAGGGTTAGGGTTAGGGTTAGGGTTAGGGTTAGGGTTAGGGTTAGGGTTAGGGTTAGGGTTAGGGTTAGGGTTAGGGTTAGGGTTAGGGTTAGGGTTAGGGTTAGGGTTAGGGTTAGGGTTAGGGTTAGGGTTAGGGTTAGGGTTAGGGTTAGGGTTAGGGTTAGGGTTAGGGTTAGGGTTAGGGTTAGGGTTAGGGTTAGGGTTAGGGTTAGGGTTAGGGTTAGGGTTAGGGTTAGGGTTAGGGTTAGGGTTAGGGTTAGGGTTAGGGTTAGGGTTAGGGTTAGGGTTAGGGTTAGGGTTAGGGTTAGGGTTAGGGTTAGGGTTAGGGTTAGGGTTAGGGTTAGGGTTAGGGTTAGGGTTAGGGTTAGGGTTAGGGTTAGGGTTAGGGTTAGGGTTAGGGTTAGGGTTAGGGTTAGGGTTAGGGTTAGGGTTAGGGTTAGGGTTAGGGTTAGGGTTAGGGTTAGGGTTAGGGTTAGGGTTAGGGTTAGGGTTAGGGTTAGGGTTAGGGTTAGGGTTAGGGTTAGGGTTAGGGTTAGGGTTAGGGTTAGGGTTAGGGTTAGGGTTAGGGTTAGGGTTAGGGTTAGGGTTAGGGTTAGGGTTAGGGTTAGGGTTAGGGTTAGGGTTAGGGTTAGGGTTAGGGTTAGGGTTAGGGTTAGGGTTAGGGTTAGGGTTAGGGTTAGGGTTAGGGTTAGGGTTAGGGTTAGGGTTAGGGTTAGGGTTAGGGTTAGGGTTAGGGTTAGGGTTAGGGTTAGGGTTAGGGTTAGGGTTAGGGTTAGGGTTAGGGTTAGGGTTAGGGTTAGGGTTAGGGTTAGGGTTAGGGTTAGGGTTAGGGTTAGGGTTAGGGTTAGGGTTAGGGTTAGGGTTAGGGTTAGGGTTAGGGTTAGGGTTAGGGTTAGGGTTAGGGTTAGGGTTAGGGTTAGGGTTAGGGTTAGGGTTAGGGTTAGGGTTAGGGTTAGGGTTAGGGTTAGGGTTAGGGTTAGGGTTAGGGTTAGGGTTAGGGTTAGGGTTAGGGTTAGGGTTAGGGTTAGGGTTAGGGTTAGGGTTAGGGTTAGGGTTAGGGTTAGGGTTAGGGTTAGGGTTAGGGTTAGGGTTAGGGTTAGGGTTAGGGTTAGGGTTAGGGTTAGGGTTAGGGTTAGGGTTAGGGTTAGGGTTAGGGTTAGGGTTAGGGTTAGGGTTAGGGTTAGGGTTAGGGTTAGGGTTAGGGTTAGGGTTAGGGTTAGGGTTAGGGTTAGGGTTAGGGTTAGGGTTAGGGTTAGGGTTAGGGTTAGGGTTAGGGTTAGGGTTAGGGTTAGGGTTAGGGTTAGGGTTAGGGTTAGGGTTAGGGTTAGGGTTAGGGTTAGGGTTAGGGTTAGGGTTAGGGTTAGGGTTAGGGTTAGGGTTAGGGTTAGGGTTAGGGTTAGGGTTAGGGTTAGGGTTAGGGTTAGGGTTAGGGTTAGGGTTAGGGTTAGGGTTAGGGTTAGGGTTAGGGTTAGGGTTAGGGTTAGGGTTAGGGTTAGGGTTAGGGTTAGGGTTAGGGTTAGGGTTAGGGTTAGGGTTAGGGTTAGGGTTAGGGTTAGGGTTAGGGTTAGGGTTAGGGTTAGGGTTAGGGTTAGGGTTAGGGTTAGGGTTAGGGTTAGGGTTAGGGTTAGGGTTAGGGTTAGGGTTAGGGTTAGGGTTAGGGTTAGGGTTAGGGTTAGGGTTAGGGTTAGGGTTAGGGTTAGGGTTAGGGTTAGGGTTAGGGTTAGGGTTAGGGTTAGGGTTAGGGTTAGGGTTAGGGTTAGGGTTAGGGTTAGGGTTAGGGTTAGGGTTAGGGTTAGGGTTAGGGTTAGGGTTAGGGTTAGGGTTAGGGTTAGGGTTAGGGTTAGGGTTAGGGTTAGGGTTAGGGTTAGGGTTAGGGTTAGGGTTAGGGTTAGGGTTAGGGTTAGGGTTAGGGTTAGGGTTAGGGTTAGGGTTAGGGTTAGGGTTAGGGTTAGGGTTAGGGTTAGGGTTAGGGTTAGGGTTAGGGTTAGGGTTAGGGTTAGGGTTAGGGTTAGGGTTAGGGTTAGGGTTAGGGTTAGGGTTAGGGTTAGGGTTAGGGTTAGGGTTAGGGTTAGGGTTAGGGTTAGGGTTAGGGTTAGGGTTAGGGTTAGGGTTAGGGTTAGGGTTAGGGTTAGGGTTAGGGTTAGGGTTAGGGTTAGGGTTAGGGTTAGGGTTAGGGTTAGGGTTAGGGTTAGGGTTAGGGTTAGGGTTAGGGTTAGGGTTAGGGTTAGGGTTAGGGTTAGGGTTAGGGTTAGGGTTAGGGTTAGGGTTAGGGTTAGGGTTAGGGTTAGGGTTAGGGTTAGGGTTAGGGTTAGGGTTAGGGTTAGGGTTAGGGTTAGGGTTAGGGTTAGGGTTAGGGTTAGGGTTAGGGTTAGGGTTAGGGTTAGGGTTAGGGTTAGGGTTAGGGTTAGGGTTAGGGTTAGGGTTAGGGTTAGGGTTAGGGTTAGGGTTAGGGTTAGGGTTAGGGTTAGGGTTAGGGTTAGGGTTAGGGTTAGGGTTAGGGTTAGGGTTAGGGTTAGGGTTAGGGTTAGGGTTAGGGTTAGGGTTAGGGTTAGGGTTAGGGTTAGGGTTAGGGTTAGGGTTAGGGTTAGGGTTAGGGTTAGGGTTAGGGTTAGGGTTAGGGTTAGGGTTAGGGTTAGGGTTAGGGTTAGGGTTAGGGTTAGGGTTAGGGTTAGGGTTAGGGTTAGGGTTAGGGTTAGGGTTAGGGTTAGGGTTAGGGTTAGGGTTAGGGTTAGGGTTAGGGTTAGGGTTAGGGTTAGGGTTAGGGTTAGGGTTAGGGTTAGGGTTAGGGTTAGGGTTAGGGTTAGGGTTAGGGTTAGGGTTAGGGTTAGGGTTAGGGTTAGGGTTAGGGTTAGGGTTAGGGTTAGGGTTAGGGTTAGGGTTAGGGTTAGGGTTAGGGTTAGGGTTAGGGTTAGGGTTAGGGTTAGGGTTAGGGTTAGGGTTAGGGTTAGGGTTAGGGTTAGGGTTAGGGTTAGGGTTAGGGTTAGGGTTAGGGTTAGGGTTAGGGTTAGGGTTAGGGTTAGGGTTAGGGTTAGGGTTAGGGTTAGGGTTAGGGTTAGGGTTAGGGTTAGGGTTAGGGTTAGGGTTAGGGTTAGGGTTAGGGTTAGGGTTAGGGTTAGGGTTAGGGTTAGGGTTAGGGTTAGGGTTAGGGTTAGGGTTAGGGTTAGGGTTAGGGTTAGGGTTAGGGTTAGGGTTAGGGTTAGGGTTAGGGTTAGGGTTAGGGTTAGGGTTAGGGTTAGGGTTAGGGTTAGGGTTAGGGTTAGGGTTAGGGTTAGGGTTAGGGTTAGGGTTAGGGTTAGGGTTAGGGTTAGGGTTAGGGTTAGGGTTAGGGTTAGGGTTAGGGTTAGGGTTAGGGTTAGGGTTAGGGTTAGGGTTAGGGTTAGGGTTAGGGTTAGGGTTAGGGTTAGGGTTAGGGTTAGGGTTAGGGTTAGGGTTAGGGTTAGGGTTAGGGTTAGGGTTAGGGTTAGGGTTAGGGTTAGGGTTAGGGTTAGGGTTAGGGTTAGGGTTAGGGTTAGGGTTAGGGTTAGGGTTAGGGTTAGGGTTAGGGTTAGGGTTAGGGTTAGGGTTAGGGTTAGGGTTAGGGTTAGGGTTAGGGTTAGGGTTAGGGTTAGGGTTAGGGTTAGGGTTAGGGTTAGGGTTAGGGTTAGGGTTAGGGTTAGGGTTAGGGTTAGGGTTAGGGTTAGGGTTAGGGTTAGGGTTAGGGTTAGGGTTAGGGTTAGGGTTAGGGTTAGGGTTAGGGTTAGGGTTAGGGTTAGGGTTAGGGTTAGGGTTAGGGTTAGGGTTAGGGTTAGGGTTAGGGTTAGGGTTAGGGTTAGGGTTAGGGTTAGGGTTAGGGTTAGGGTTAGGGTTAGGGTTAGGGTTAGGGTTAGGGTTAGGGTTAGGGTTAGGGTTAGGGTTAGGGTTAGGGTTAGGGTTAGGGTTAGGGTTAGGGTTAGGGTTAGGGTTAGGGTTAGGGTTAGGGTTAGGGTTAGGGTTAGGGTTAGGGTTAGGGTTAGGGTTAGGGTTAGGGTTAGGGTTAGGGTTAGGGTTAGGGTTAGGGTTAGGGTTAGGGTTAGGGTTAGGGTTAGGGTTAGGGTTAGGGTTAGGGTTAGGGTTAGGGTTAGGGTTAGGGTTAGGGTTAGGGTTAGGGTTAGGGTTAGGGTTAGGGTTAGGGTTAGGGTTAGGGTTAGGGTTAGGGTTAGGGTTAGGGTTAGGGTTAGGGTTAGGGTTAGGGTTAGGGTTAGGGTTAGGGTTAGGGTTAGGGTTAGGGTTAGGGTTAGGGTTAGGGTTAGGGTTAGGGTTAGGGTTAGGGTTAGGGTTAGGGTTAGGGTTAGGGTTAGGGTTAGGGTTAGGGTTAGGGTTAGGGTTAGGGTTAGGGTTAGGGTTAGGGTTAGGGTTAGGGTTAGGGTTAGGGTTAGGGTTAGGGTTAGGGTTAGGGTTAGGGTTAGGGTTAGGGTTAGGGTTAGGGTTAGGGTTAGGGTTAGGGTTAGGGTTAGGGTTAGGGTTAGGGTTAGGGTTAGGGTTAGGGTTAGGGTTAGGGTTAGGGTTAGGGTTAGGGTTAGGGTTAGGGTTAGGGTTAGGGTTAGGGTTAGGGTTAGGGTTAGGGTTAGGGTTAGGGTTAGGGTTAGGGTTAGGGTTAGGGTTAGGGTTAGGGTTAGGGTTAGGGTTAGGGTTAGGGTTAGGGTTAGGGTTAGGGTTAGGGTTAGGGTTAGGGTTAGGGTTAGGGTTAGGGTTAGGGTTAGGGTTAGGGTTAGGGTTAGGGTTAGGGTTAGGGTTAGGGTTAGGGTTAGGGTTAGGGTTAGGGTTAGGGTTAGGGTTAGGGTTAGGGTTAGGGTTAGGGTTAGGGTTAGGGTTAGGGTTAGGGTTAGGGTTAGGGTTAGGGTTAGGGTTAGGGTTAGGGTTAGGGTTAGGGTTAGGGTTAGGGTTAGGGTTAGGGTTAGGGTTAGGGTTAGGGTTAGGGTTAGGGTTAGGGTTAGGGTTAGGGTTAGGGTTAGGGTTAGGGTTAGGGTTAGGGTTAGGGTTAGGGTTAGGGTTAGGGTTAGGGTTAGGGTTAGGGTTAGGGTTAGGGTTAGGGTTAGGGTTAGGGTTAGGGTTAGGGTTAGGGTTAGGGTTAGGGTTAGGGTTAGGGTTAGGGTTAGGGTTAGGGTTAGGGTTAGGGTTAGGGTTAGGGTTAGGGTTAGGGTTAGGGTTAGGGTTAGGGTTAGGGTTAGGGTTAGGGTTAGGGTTAGGGTTAGGGTTAGGGTTAGGGTTAGGGTTAGGGTTAGGGTTAGGGTTAGGGTTAGGGTTAGGGTTAGGGTTAGGGTTAGGGTTAGGGTTAGGGTTAGGGTTAGGGTTAGGGTTAGGGTTAGGGTTAGGGTTAGGGTTAGGGTTAGGGTTAGGGTTAGGGTTAGGGTTAGGGTTAGGGTTAGGGTTAGGGTTAGGGTTAGGGTTAGGGTTAGGGTTAGGGTTAGGGTTAGGGTTAGGGTTAGGGTTAGGGTTAGGGTTAGGGTTAGGGTTAGGGTTAGGGTTAGGGTTAGGGTTAGGGTTAGGGTTAGGGTTAGGGTTAGGGTTAGGGTTAGGGTTAGGGTTAGGGTTAGGGTTAGGGTTAGGGTTAGGGTTAGGGTTAGGGTTAGGGTTAGGGTTAGGGTTAGGGTTAGGGTTAGGGTTAGGGTTAGGGTTAGGGTTAGGGTTAGGGTTAGGGTTAGGGTTAGGGTTAGGGTTAGGGTTAGGGTTAGGGTTAGGGTTAGGGTTAGGGTTAGGGTTAGGGTTAGGGTTAGGGTTAGGGTTAGGGTTAGGGTTAGGGTTAGGGTTAGGGTTAGGGTTAGGGTTAGGGTTAGGGTTAGGGTTAGGGTTAGGGTTAGGGTTAGGGTTAGGGTTAGGGTTAGGGTTAGGGTTAGGGTTAGGGTTAGGGTTAGGGTTAGGGTTAGGGTTAGGGTTAGGGTTAGGGTTAGGGTTAGGGTTAGGGTTAGGGTTAGGGTTAGGGTTAGGGTTAGGGTTAGGGTTAGGGTTAGGGTTAGGGTTAGGGTTAGGGTTAGGGTTAGGGTTAGGGTTAGGGTTAGGGTTAGGGTTAGGGTTAGGGTTAGGGTTAGGGTTAGGGTTAGGGTTAGGGTTAGGGTTAGGGTTAGGGTTAGGGTTAGGGTTAGGGTTAGGGTTAGGGTTAGGGTTAGGGTTAGGGTTAGGGTTAGGGTTAGGGTTAGGGTTAGGGTTAGGGTTAGGGTTAGGGTTAGGGTTAGGGTTAGGGTTAGGGTTAGGGTTAGGGTTAGGGTTAGGGTTAGGGTTAGGGTTAGGGTTAGGGTTAGGGTTAGGGTTAGGGTTAGGGTTAGGGTTAGGGTTAGGGTTAGGGTTAGGGTTAGGGTTAGGGTTAGGGTTAGGGTTAGGGTTAGGGTTAGGGTTAGGGTTAGGGTTAGGGTTAGGGTTAGGGTTAGGGTTAGGGTTAGGGTTAGGGTTAGGGTTAGGGTTAGGGTTAGGGTTAGGGTTAGGGTTAGGGTTAGGGTTAGGGTTAGGGTTAGGGTTAGGGTTAGGGTTAGGGTTAGGGTTAGGGTTAGGGTTAGGGTTAGGGTTAGGGTTAGGGTTAGGGTTAGGGTTAGGGTTAGGGTTAGGGTTAGGGTTAGGGTTAGGGTTAGGGTTAGGGTTAGGGTTAGGGTTAGGGTTAGGGTTAGGGTTAGGGTTAGGGTTAGGGTTAGGGTTAGGGTTAGGGTTAGGGTTAGGGTTAGGGTTAGGGTTAGGGTTAGGGTTAGGGTTAGGGTTAGGGTTAGGGTTAGGGTTAGGGTTAGGGTTAGGGTTAGGGTTAGGGTTAGGGTTAGGGTTAGGGTTAGGGTTAGGGTTAGGGTTAGGGTTAGGGTTAGGGTTAGGGTTAGGGTTAGGGTTAGGGTTAGGGTTAGGGTTAGGGTTAGGGTTAGGGTTAGGGTTAGGGTTAGGGTTAGGGTTAGGGTTAGGGTTAGGGTTAGGGTTAGGGTTAGGGTTAGGGTTAGGGTTAGGGTTAGGGTTAGGGTTAGGGTTAGGGTTAGGGTTAGGGTTAGGGTTAGGGTTAGGGTTAGGGTTAGGGTTAGGGTTAGGGTTAGGGTTAGGGTTAGGGTTAGGGTTAGGGTTAGGGTTAGGGTTAGGGTTAGGGTTAGGGTTAGGGTTAGGGTTAGGGTTAGGGTTAGGGTTAGGGTTAGGGTTAGGGTTAGGGTTAGGGTTAGGGTTAGGGTTAGGGTTAGGGTTAGGGTTAGGGTTAGGGTTAGGGTTAGGGTTAGGGTTAGGGTTAGGGTTAGGGTTAGGGTTAGGGTTAGGGTTAGGGTTAGGGTTAGGGTTAGGGTTAGGGTTAGGGTTAGGGTTAGGGTTAGGGTTAGGGTTAGGGTTAGGGTTAGGGTTAGGGTTAGGGTTAGGGTTAGGGTTAGGGTTAGGGTTAGGGTTAGGGTTAGGGTTAGGGTTAGGGTTAGGGTTAGGGTTAGGGTTAGGGTTAGGGTTAGGGTTAGGGTTAGGGTTAGGGTTAGGGTTAGGGTTAGGGTTAGGGTTAGGGTTAGGGTTAGGGTTAGGGTTAGGGTTAGGGTTAGGGTTAGGGTTAGGGTTAGGGTTAGGGTTAGGGTTAGGGTTAGGGTTAGGGTTAGGGTTAGGGTTAGGGTTAGGGTTAGGGTTAGGGTTAGGGTTAGGGTTAGGGTTAGGGTTAGGGTTAGGGTTAGGGTTAGGGTTAGGGTTAGGGTTAGGGTTAGGGTTAGGGTTAGGGTTAGGGTTAGGGTTAGGGTTAGGGTTAGGGTTAGGGTTAGGGTTAGGGTTAGGGTTAGGGTTAGGGTTAGGGTTAGGGTTAGGGTTAGGGTTAGGGTTAGGGTTAGGGTTAGGGTTAGGGTTAGGGTTAGGGTTAGGGTTAGGGTTAGGGTTAGGGTTAGGGTTAGGGTTAGGGTTAGGGTTAGGGTTAGGGTTAGGGTTAGGGTTAGGGTTAGGGTTAGGGTTAGGGTTAGGGTTAGGGTTAGGGTTAGGGTTAGGGTTAGGGTTAGGGTTAGGGTTAGGGTTAGGGTTAGGGTTAGGGTTAGGGTTAGGGTTAGGGTTAGGGTTAGGGTTAGGGTTAGGGTTAGGGTTAGGGTTAGGGTTAGGGTTAGGGTTAGGGTTAGGGTTAGGGTTAGGGTTAGGGTTAGGGTTAGGGTTAGGGTTAGGGTTAGGGTTAGGGTTAGGGTTAGGGTTAGGGTTAGGGTTAGGGTTAGGGTTAGGGTTAGGGTTAGGGTTAGGGTTAGGGTTAGGGTTAGGGTTAGGGTTAGGGTTAGGGTTAGGGTTAGGGTTAGGGTTAGGGTTAGGGTTAGGGTTAGGGTTAGGGTTAGGGTTAGGGTTAGGGTTAGGGTTAGGGTTAGGGTTAGGGTTAGGGTTAGGGTTAGGGTTAGGGTTAGGGTTAGGGTTAGGGTTAGGGTTAGGGTTAGGGTTAGGGTTAGGGTTAGGGTTAGGGTTAGGGTTAGGGTTAGGGTTAGGGTTAGGGTTAGGGTTAGGGTTAGGGTTAGGGTTAGGGTTAGGGTTAGGGTTAGGGTTAGGGTTAGGGTTAGGGTTAGGGTTAGGGTTAGGGTTAGGGTTAGGGTTAGGGTTAGGGTTAGGGTTAGGGTTAGGGTTAGGGTTAGGGTTAGGGTTAGGGTTAGGGTTAGGGTTAGGGTTAGGGTTAGGGTTAGGGTTAGGGTTAGGGTTAGGGTTAGGGTTAGGGTTAGGGTTAGGGTTAGGGTTAGGGTTAGGGTTAGGGTTAGGGTTAGGGTTAGGGTTAGGGTTAGGGTTAGGGTTAGGGTTAGGGTTAGGGTTAGGGTTAGGGTTAGGGTTAGGGTTAGGGTTAGGGTTAGGGTTAGGGTTAGGGTTAGGGTTAGGGTTAGGGTTAGGGTTAGGGTTAGGGTTAGGGTTAGGGTTAGGGTTAGGGTTAGGGTTAGGGTTAGGGTTAGGGTTAGGGTTAGGGTTAGGGTTAGGGTTAGGGTTAGGGTTAGGGTTAGGGTTAGGGTTAGGGTTAGGGTTAGGGTTAGGGTTAGGGTTAGGGTTAGGGTTAGGGTTAGGGTTAGGGTTAGGGTTAGGGTTAGGGTTAGGGTTAGGGTTAGGGTTAGGGTTAGGGTTAGGGTTAGGGTTAGGGTTAGGGTTAGGGTTAGGGTTAGGGTTAGGGTTAGGGTTAGGGTTAGGGTTAGGGTTAGGGTTAGGGTTAGGGTTAGGGTTAGGGTTAGGGTTAGGGTTAGGGTTAGGGTTAGGGTTAGGGTTAGGGTTAGGGTTAGGGTTAGGGTTAGGGTTAGGGTTAGGGTTAGGGTTAGGGTTAGGGTTAGGGTTAGGGTTAGGGTTAGGGTTAGGGTTAGGGTTAGGGTTAGGGTTAGGGTTAGGGTTAGGGTTAGGGTTAGGGTTAGGGTTAGGGTTAGGGTTAGGGTTAGGGTTAGGGTTAGGGTTAGGGTTAGGGTTAGGGTTAGGGTTAGGGTTAGGGTTAGGGTTAGGGTTAGGGTTAGGGTTAGGGTTAGGGTTAGGGTTAGGGTTAGGGTTAGGGTTAGGGTTAGGGTTAGGGTTAGGGTTAGGGTTAGGGTTAGGGTTAGGGTTAGGGTTAGGGTTAGGGTTAGGGTTAGGGTTAGGGTTAGGGTTAGGGTTAGGGTTAGGGTTAGGGTTAGGGTTAGGGTTAGGGTTAGGGTTAGGGTTAGGGTTAGGGTTAGGGTTAGGGTTAGGGTTAGGGTTAGGGTTAGGGTTAGGGTTAGGGTTAGGGTTAGGGTTAGGGTTAGGGTTAGGGTTAGGGTTAGGGTTAGGGTTAGGGTTAGGGTTAGGGTTAGGGTTAGGGTTAGGGTTAGGGTTAGGGTTAGGGTTAGGGTTAGGGTTAGGGTTAGGGTTAGGGTTAGGGTTAGGGTTAGGGTTAGGGTTAGGGTTAGGGTTAGGGTTAGGGTTAGGGTTAGGGTTAGGGTTAGGGTTAGGGTTAGGGTTAGGGTTAGGGTTAGGGTTAGGGTTAGGGTTAGGGTTAGGGTTAGGGTTAGGGTTAGGGTTAGGGTTAGGGTTAGGGTTAGGGTTAGGGTTAGGGTTAGGGTTAGGGTTAGGGTTAGGGTTAGGGTTAGGGTTAGGGTTAGGGTTAGGGTTAGGGTTAGGGTTAGGGTTAGGGTTAGGGTTAGGGTTAGGGTTAGGGTTAGGGTTAGGGTTAGGGTTAGGGTTAGGGTTAGGGTTAGGGTTAGGGTTAGGGTTAGGGTTAGGGTTAGGGTTAGGGTTAGGGTTAGGGTTAGGGTTAGGGTTAGGGTTAGGGTTAGGGTTAGGGTTAGGGTTAGGGTTAGGGTTAGGGTTAGGGTTAGGGTTAGGGTTAGGGTTAGGGTTAGGGTTAGGGTTAGGGTTAGGGTTAGGGTTAGGGTTAGGGTTAGGGTTAGGGTTAGGGTTAGGGTTAGGGTTAGGGTTAGGGTTAGGGTTAGGGTTAGGGTTAGGGTTAGGGTTAGGGTTAGGGTTAGGGTTAGGGTTAGGGTTAGGGTTAGGGTTAGGGTTAGGGTTAGGGTTAGGGTTAGGGTTAGGGTTAGGGTTAGGGTTAGGGTTAGGGTTAGGGTTAGGGTTAGGGTTCGGGTTAGGGTTAGGGTTAGGGTTAGGGTTAGGGTTAGGGTTAGGGTTAGGGTTAGGGTTAGGGTTAGGGTTAGGGTTAGGGTTAGGGTTAGGGTTAGGGTTAGGGTTAGGGTTAGGGTTAGGGTTAGGGTTAGGGTTAGGGTTAGGGTTAGGGTTAGGGTTAGGGTTAGGGTTAGGGTTAGGGTTAGGGTTAGGGTTAGGGTTAGGGTTAGGGTTAGGGTTAGGGTTAGGGTTAGGGTTAGGGTTAGGGTTAGGGTTAGGGTTAGGGTTAGGGTTAGGGTTAGGGTTAGGGTTAGGGTTAGGGTTAGGGTTAGGGTTAGGGTTAGGGTTAGGGTTAGGGTTAGGGTTAGGGTTAGGGTTAGGGTTAGGGTTAGGGTTAGGGTTAGGGTTAGGGTTAGGGTTAGGGTTAGGGTTAGGGTTAGGGTTAGGGTTAGGGTTAGGGTTAGGGTTAGGGTTAGGGTTAGGGTTAGGGTTAGGGTTAGGGTTAGGGTTAGGGTTAGGGTTAGGGTTAGGGTTAGGGTTAGGGTTAGGGTTAGGGTTAGGGTTAGGGTTAGGGTTAGGGTTAGGGTTAG
>JAVLUU010001048.1:0-53636 GCA_032206185.1 Columba guinea | reverse complement strand
AAGGGGATTTGAGTTTAGGTGAAAATATTCAATACTGAACTGCATGATGTGAATTGCCATGCTAACAGTGTTTAGTAAGCGTCGTCCAGATCAAGACAGTGATGATGAAACCAGAGCCAGCTTCTTCGAAGTTGATGTCTTTAACCCACCAACAGTGGTCATGAGCTGCACTTGTACCATTTTTCCTGCCCTGGGAGACGGTCGTGACAAAATGAACTTAAGGAACTTTTTAAAGGATGGTCCACTGATTAATTACTCCTGTGTATATATGTACCTATGTGTATATATATATATATATATATATATAGTAGTAGTGATTAATTAGATTGTATTGATAGATTGTATCGATAAGGTTTAAGCATTCAGTGAATGGCATATTATAAGGGGTGGAATGTCCTGGTTTTGCTAAAAACATGTTTCTCTTTCAGTGAATTTGCCTGTCAGCTAAAGCCTTCATATTCACTGCATCTTCCTGGAGAACCAGACACGTGTTTTGGGAAACCTAGCAATGGAATGCAAACTTATTGATAAGCACGGATGGACATCTCGCGAGAGGGGCGACGAGAAGCAAGTGACCAAGAAACTGAGCAACTGTGTATAACATCCCATTCACGTGAATACTTCACGTAAAGTGGGAGATCACGAGGATCTCGTCCCTTTTCCCTTTGCCCTTTTCCCTGCTGCTTATGGCCGACATTAGGAGAGGACCTTGCTAGTCGTCCCTGCGAACTGAGGCCTAGTGAGAGACTGAATCCAGCTCCGGTTGGCTGCACGGTCCAGTCCAGGACTTTGGTTGCCGGCTCTGCAGTTGCTGAGACTTTCCAGATTGGTTTTGTATATTTTGTATTATTTTCTCTATTCTTATTAGTAGCATTACTAAAACATCTTTAATTTTTTCCAACTCTCTTCACTCTGTCCTTCTTTTCCTCCCGATGGCCTCTCCTTAGTGGAAAGGGGGAAGAGGGAGGGGGAAGTGGGGGCGGGGGGGAGAGGGCGTTAACAATACATCTGCCAGGGTTTTATTGTCACCCCGCAATCTTAACCTTCGACAACGGGGTACAGACAAGAGCAGCCGGACGAGGGAAACGTACCAGGACAACACTGGCAAAGAGAGTTCTCCGAGCTGCCTGGAAAAGGGGGGTGTCGACACCGGCCGGCACGAACGGCTCCCTTCTCGGGTCGGCCGGAAGCGTTGCCGTGCCGGGGGGCGGCTGCCGGCCTGTGGGCCGGGGGCTGCGGCTGTTTGGGGCGCTGCCCCCGCTTTGTTTTCCTAGGGGAGCCCCCCCACTTTCGGGGGCTTGTGGTACGTGCACGTGCAAATGACACGATGTTCCCAGCTGCTCTGTTCTCTGCCTTGTTTTTCCAGGTGCCTGTCCCTGTTTTCTCTTCCCGCTTTTGAAGAGAAGCTGCCGAGGTAGCGTGTGCTGCGATGAAGTTGTACGAGATGTAGCCCTCGTGAACCGGTTGACGCGAGGGAAATGCTTTCCGACCGCCTGCACGGTGAGGGGACGTTTTTCACCTTTCAGCTCCTTCTGCGTGACAAGAGGGAGACGGAAGGTTAAGTAACACGTTGTTTAGAAGCTGAGAGCTTAGTTTGTATTTAACGAATAATCAAGAGACGTGTCGTCAGCGAGAAACTAAACGATTATAACTAACCTCATCAAACGAAGTCAAGAATGCGGCTTAGCAGCGCTGCTGACTCTGCCGTCCCGTTTCCTTCCCCGTTTCAGCCGGCGAGGCGGCCGGAGGACCCGCTCCGTGCGGCCGCGGGACCCGCGGAGTCGAGGGCTCTCTCGGCGCGCCCCGGGGATTTCTCCGGAGAGACTCCTCGTCTCGGTCGCGTCGCGGCGGGGACGGACGAGGACCTCTGGTGAGGGGTCTTTCTTCGCCGAGAGCCGGGAGCGGGCACGCGCTCGCGAGGCGTCCGTAAGTCGCGGTACGGAATGTAGGCAGGATAGCGCGTACGGGCTTGCGAGCGCCTTAAAGGCGTACGGTAGTTGCTGTGGGGTTGCTCGTGCGGCCAGCTTTTGGTGTCGGTTGTTCCGGCGCTCCGCCGCGGTGTAGAGCCGGCTCCGTACGTAGCGCTGAGGCGTCCCGTCGTTGGGTTTAATTCTCGGATAGGCCTTGGTTCTGACTGTGCGCTCGAACGCCAAAAACTACAGCAGAAGCTGCGGTGGCTTTAGCGTGCAAGGGGCGTGAGCGCTGTGAAGCCGCCCGCGTTGCCGAGCGTCCCGATTGCGGCGCTGAGCGTTAGACAGACTCGAGCCGCGTGCCGGAATTGTTTTGTTTTGGAGAGGGCGGGATAAACTCGGAGCACAACTCGTGAGGGCGGTACGTCGTGGGTAGGTTTTAGTATTGCCTGTGGAGTGCTGCTAGAAGCGTTCATAGTTATTGCTTGTCTCTGTTACAAGATGAGCCGTGTCGTCCTGCGTGACGCGTAACGGGAGGACGGCGTAGTAGCGGTACTCTGCAAAAGAGCCCGTTAGGGGGTATTTTAGCTCGCGGGAAAGAGATTGGGGAACCAGCTGGTGGTAATGCGAGTAGAGCAGCCCCGGCGAAATCTGATGAGCAGAGGCCATCGTATAAATTGGACAAGGAAGGAAAGGCTGCGGGCAAAGCGCGGTGCTGCACCCGGCCGCCCCGATGCGGTGCCTCGGTGCTGCCGCCCTGTGGCGAAACTCGGGTACTGCAGCGCACGGCCGGGGGGCAGAGACGCTGTTCGAGCCGCGGGGGTTCGCGGTCAGGTCTGTGGGTGTCAGCGTCCGTCCCCCCGACGGGGGTCAGGTCCCCGTTTGTGTGCAAACGACATCCCTCCCTCGATGGCTCCTTAGAAGGGTTAATCCCAATCCTCGTTCTTTTGGCAGCGGTGGATCTGTGACCTCGCGGGGAAGCCCAGGCCGCTGCACAGAGCTCGTCGGGAGCGGGAGCTGCGGAGGCGGGGGCCCTCGACGAGCCAGAGCTGCGGCAGACGGAGGGGGCGCGACGCTGCCCGGGGGCCGCGTCAGGCGGAGCCGAAGTGACCTGCGGCGGCAACGAGCGGGAGCCGCTCGGAGCTGGAGCGGCCGTTGGCCGCGCTTTCCCTGGGGAGGTGAGCGCGGGGAGCCCGGCCTCTCTCTCCCTCGGGGATTAAACCCGCGCCCGTCCGCGCCCTTCCCGGGGGCAGCGGCGAGGCGGGGTCCCCCGGCTCTCCCGGGGCGGCCCCGCTGCCAGGGGGCGCGGGCGAGGCGGCAGCGCCTCCTCGGTGCCGGGGGGCGGAGGGGAGAGAGACCTGCCGGCCGGAGCCGCGGGGCGCGCGGCCCCTCGGGCAGGGCGCTCCCGGTCTCTCGGGCGCAGGCCGGGGGCGGCAGACGGGTTCAGGTGCTTTGGCCTGCTTTTTTGCCAGCGTCGCCTTCTCCGCGCCGTGAAGGAAATCCCGCGCGGCCGATTCCGCTCGCCGCTCGGGAGATGCCGCGTCTGGGGCCGTGGACTGGGGAAGAACGTTTGCGAGTTGGAGGGCGCTACAAGATATTCCACGGGGAAGCCGGGGAAGAGGCAAATTGGCTGCCAGTGGAGTTGCGTTCCGTGCAGCCTTCAGTTTAGGACGTTCAGCTTGTCCTTCCAGAAAAGGAGCAGTCGTTGGTAGGGCCGAGAGAGGCTTTTGAGTGCGTGATCAGAATCGAAGCCAAATGGCACTTGGCGTGGCCGCTGTGGGTCTTGGCTTTCAGTGGTTTCCCCGCGGCTGCCTGGTGTTTGGGAGCTCGGAGCGGGCATTTTTTTTTCCCCAAGGAGAGGCTGTGCTTAAAAAAGACAGACAAGGCGGGTGAGGATGCAGAGCGGGCCAATCAGATCGGTCGGGAGGGCTGGAGGGGCGGAGCGCCGATAGGCGGGGAGAATGGCAATTGATGTGCGTAGGCAGCCAATGAGGTTGCCGGAGGGGCGGGCGTTGCGGTGTCCGTACTGCGCATGCCCAAAGTGCGCAGTCCTCAGTCAGGTCCGACGCTGAGGCGGGCACCTGGGCGCGGAGCGCGGGAAGGAGCATCCAATAGGAGGACGGCGCGGCGGGGTGGAAAGCAGCCAATCGGAGCGCGCCGTCTCAATCCCGTTTGAACAGCTGCCTCCCTGGCAAACGCGTCCGTGGGGTCTCGGGGCGGGTACCGGGAGTTAACGGGGAAACGGGGGTCGGGGCGAGGGAGGGGAGGCTGTGGAGCGCTCATTTTGGCCTCTCCGTCCCGTTTGCCTCTCTCTGCCTCTCTCTGTGTCACCTTGTCTTGCTCCCTGTCTTTCTCTGATAAGCTGACCTGCTCTTTGCCCTTCTTTTTTTGTGGAATCACAGGCTCCTTCTGCTCGGAAAAGACACGTGCAATTTTAAATTTGGGTTTGAATTCTAGGGTTTTTTTTCCCCATTAGTGTAAATGGACGGCACGTTGTCCTGTGGCTCAATCCCCGTTCTGTTCCGTGGAGCCTTCAGTTTAGGATGTTCAGGTAAGCAAGTTTGTCCTTCCCGAAAAGGAGCACTCATTGGTAAGGGCCGAGAGAGGCTTTTAAGTGCGTGATCAGAATCGAAGCCAAATGGCACTTGACGTTGCTGCTGTGGGTCTTGGCTTTCACTGGTTTCTCCACGGCTCCCTGGTGTTTGGGAGCTCGGAGTGGGCACGTTTTTTCCCCAAGGAGAGGCTGTGCTTAAAAAAGAATGCGTTTCCTCAGAGGAGTGCAAGTCCGTGTGCGTAAGACAGACAAGAACCCCAGCCTAGTCAAGTTCTGAGCGTGCGTCTGTCAGACGGCTGCTTTACGTTGCCGAGCGCACAGCCGTGCAATGGTAAGGGCGAAGGGCAACGCAAGACAGAAGGGTTTTTTTCTGCTGCGGGTGACCAGCCGCCCCCCTTTTCCGCGTAAAGCAGAGGAGCGCGGTTCGTTGTCGCCTTTTAAACGCGGCGGCGGCGGCAAGCCGCGCGGCCGAAGGGCGCGGGGGGGGGGCCCCGCAGGGCGGCGAGCGGGCGGGTGAGGATGCAGAGCGGACCAATCAGATGGCGCGGGAGGGCTGGAGGGCTGGAGGAGCGGAGCGCTGGTTGGCTGCGTGGGCACGTCAGTTGCCATTCTGTCTGCCTATCAGATTGCCGGAGGGGCGGGCGTCGAGGGCTGTGCACTGCGCATGCCCCAAAGAGCGAGCGCTGATAGGCGGAGAGATGCTGATTGGCGTGCCGCCCGCAGCCAATGATGTTGCCGAAGAGGCGGGCGTTGCGGTCTCCCTACTGCGCATGCCCCAGTCGCGAGCGCCGATAGGCGGCGAGAGAGGTGATTGACGTGTCCCGGGGAGCCAACCGGGATGCGGCAAGGGGCGGGTGCTGCGGTCTCCCTACTGCGCATGCCCCAGTCGCGAGCGCTGATAGGCGGCGAGAGAGGTGATTGACGTGTCCCGGGGAGCCAACCGGGGTGCGGCAAGGGGCGGGAGCTGCGGTCTCCCTAGTGCGCATGCCCAAACCGCGAGCGCTGGTAGGCCCGCGGTGTCTCGGTGCGGGCTGGGGCGGGGGGAGACCGGGAGCGAACGGGAACGGGGGTCGGGGCGGCTGCGGAGCGCTCGCTGCGGCCGGCGCCCGGGCATCGGGAGGCAGGCGGCTCAGGGCCGCCCTTCGTGAGGTTCCCCGGAGGCGGCAGAAGGGCAGAGGGGAAGGAGGCGACAGCCGGGGAGCTCCCGCCGCGGGGGTCTCCGGGGCGCGGCGGCTGTCGGTGCCCGCGGAGCCCGGCGGGACGGCGGGGGAGCGCGAGGGGAACGGAGCGGCGAAAGAGGCGGCAGGTGAGTGCGGCAGCGGCGAGGGTGACCGTGCCGTTGGAACGGGGGGAGCGGGAGGGGCCGGCGCGGCGCGGCGCGGAGGCGTTCGGTTCCGTTTCCCCCCCCCGCCCTTACGGCCGAGCTGGCGAAGCTGCTGGGAGGCGTGCGACCCTGAGGGCAGGGGCACTGCAGGCTTGCGGTCCGGAGCCGCGTCTCCCTCCGGCGCAGCGCCCGTGCCCGGTGCGGCAGCCCCTCCGGGAGCGGCGCAGCCCCCGTCGGTCGCGGGGACGTTTAAAAGCAGAGCTAAGGCGCGGGTGCGGGCTGGGCGGCGTGGCGAGCGGGGCGCCGCTTCGGCGGGAGCTCGGGGCGAGGCCCGGCGGGTTCCGTGTCCTGCAGGCGCGGCTTTCGCGCCGCGGCTCTCTCTGTGCGCTTTTTGGTTTCGTGGCGTTTGTTTTTTGGGGTTTTTTTGGCGGGATTCCCGCGAAACGCGGCACGACCGCTCGCCCGGGGCTGCCGCGGCGGGTCTCAGTGCCGCCGTCCTGTGGGCAAAGCGCGGTACTGCACCCGGCCGCCCCAATGCGGTGCCGCGGCGCGCCTCGGTGCTGCCGCCCTGTGGCGAAACTCGGGTACTGCAGCGCACGGCCGGGGGCAGAGACGCCGATTGAGCCGCGGGGGTTCGCGGTCGGGTCTGTGCGTGCCAGTGTCCGTCCCCCCGGCGGGGGTCAGGTCCCCGTTTGTGTGCAAACGACATCCCTCCCTCGATGCCTCCTTAAACGTTTAATGGCGTAAATATTTATCTCTATACTGACTCATGGATGGTAGCAAATGCCTTGTGGGGGTGGCTACAGCAACGGAAGAAAAGCAACTGGCAGCGCAGAGGTAAACCCATTTGGGCTGCCACGCTGTGGCAAGACATTGCTGCTCGGCTAGAGAGCCTGCCTGTGAAAGCTGGTCACGTAGATGCTCATGTGCCTAAAAGTCGAGCCACCGAGGAACATCTAAACAACCAACAAGCAGATCAAGCTGCTAAGATTAAAGTAGCTGAGGTGGACTTGGACTGGCAACATAAAGGTGAACTTTTCCTAGCTCGGTGGGCCCATGGCGCTTCAGGGCATCAAGGCAGAGATGCAACATAGAAATGGGCTCGCGATCGAGGGGTGGATTTAACTATGGACACTATTTCACAGGTCATTCATGAATGTGAGACTTGCGCCGAAATCAAACAAGCGAAACGGTTAAAGCCTGTATGGTACGGGGGGCGATGGTTAAAGTGTAAGTATGGAGAAGCTTGGCAGATTGATTGTATTACACTTCCACAAACACGTCAAGGTAAGCGTTCTGTACTTACAATGGTGGAAGCAACCACTGGATGGTTGGAAACATATGCCGTACCTCATGCTACAGCCCGAAATGCTATCTTGGGCGTTGAAAAGCAAGTCCTTTGGCGACGCGGTGCGCCAGAAAGAATTGAATCAGACAACGGTACTCGTTTCAAAAACAGTCTTATAGACAATTGGGCCAAAGAACATGGTATTGAGTGGGTATATCATATTCCATATCGTGCACCAGCCTCTGGGAAAATTGAAAGGTACAATGGTTTGCTAAAAACTACACTAAAGGCGCTTGGTGGTGGAACCTTTAAAAACTGGGATTCACATTTAGCAAAAGCCACTCGGTTGGTCAACACCAGGGGATCAACCAATCGAGCCGCGCCTGCCCAATCAGAAGTTCTGCGGACTGTAGAAGGAGATAAAGTCCCTGTAGTACACATGACAAACACGTTAGGAAAGGCGGTCTGGGTTCCTCCTGCCTCAGGCAAAGGCAAGCCCGTTCGTGGGATTGTTTTTGCCCAGGGACCTGGCAGCACCTGGTGGGTGATGCTTAAGGATGGAGAAATTCGGTGTGTACCCCAAGGGGATTTGAGTTTAGGTGAAAATATTCAATACTGAACTGCATGATGTGAATTGCCATGCTAACAGTGTTTAGTAAGCGTCGTCCAGATCAAGACAGTGATGATGAAACCAGAGCCAGCTTCTTCGAAGTTGATGTCTTTAACCCACCAACAGTGGTCATGAGCTGCACTTGTACCATTTTTCCTGCCCTGGGAGACGGTCGTGACAAAATGAACTTAAGGAACTTTTTAAAGGATGGTCCACTGATTAATTACTCCTGTGTATATATGTACCTATGTGTATATATATATATATATATATATATAGTAGTAGTGATTAATTAGATTGTATTGATAGATTGTATCGATAAGGTTTAAGCATTCAGTGAATGGCATATTATAAGGGGTGGAATGTCCTGGTTTTGCTAAAAACATGTTTCTCTTTCAGTGAATTTGCCTGTCAGCTAAAGCCTTCATATTCACTGCATCTTCCTGGAGAACCAGACACGTGTTTTGGGAAACCTAGCAATGGAATGCAAACTTATTGATAAGCACGGATGGACATCTCGCGAGAGGGGCGACGAGAAGCAAGTGACCAAGAAACTGAGCAACTGTGTATAACATCCCATTCACGTGAATACTTCACGTAAAGTGGGAGATCACGAGGATCTCGTCCCTTTTCCCTTTGCCCTTTTCCCTGCTGCTTATGGCCGACATTAGGAGAGGACCTTGCTAGTCGTCCCTGCGAACTGAGGCCTAGTGAGAGACTGAATCCAGCTCCGGTTGGCTGCACGGTCCAGTCCAGGACTTTGGTTGCCGGCTCTGCAGTTGCTGAGACTTTCCAGATTGGTTTTGTATATTTTGTATTATTTTCTCTATTCTTATTAGTAGCATTACTAAAACATCTTTAATTTTTTCCAACTCTCTTCACTCTGTCCTTCTTTTCCTCCCGATGGCCTCTCCTTAGTGGAAAGGGGGAAGAGGGAGGGGGAAGTGGGGGCGGGGGGGAGAGGGCGTTAACAATACATCTGCCAGGGTTTTATTGTCACCCCGCAATCTTAACCTTCGACAACGGGGTACAGACAAGAGCAGCCGGACGAGGGAAACGTACCAGGACAACACTGGCAAAGAGAGTTCTCCGAGCTGCCTGGAAAAGGGGGGTGTCGACACCGGCCGGCACGAACGGCTCCCTTCTCGGGTCGGCCGGAAGCGTTGCCGTGCCGGGGGGCGGCTGCCGGCCTGTGGGCCGGGGGCTGCGGCTGTTTGGGGCGCTGCCCCCGCTTTGTTTTCCTAGGGGAGCCCCCCCACTTTCGGGGGCTTGTGGTACGTGCACGTGCAAATGACACGATGTTCCCAGCTGCTCTGTTCTCTGCCTTGTTTTTCCAGGTGCCTGTCCCTGTTTTCTCTTCCCGCTTTTGAAGAGAAGCTGCCGAGGTAGCGTGTGCTGCGATGAAGTTGTACGAGATGTAGCCCTCGTGAACCGGTTGACGCGAGGGAAATGCTTTCCGACCGCCTGCACGGTGAGGGGACGTTTTTCACCTTTCAGCTCCTTCTGCGTGACAAGAGGGAGACGGAAGGTTAAGTAACACGTTGTTTAGAAGCTGAGAGCTTAGTTTGTATTTAACGAATAATCAAGAGACGTGTCGTCAGCGAGAAACTAAACGATTATAACTAACCTCATCAAACGAAGTCAAGAATGCGGCTTAGCAGCGCTGCTGACTCTGCCGTCCCGTTTCCTTCCCCGTTTCAGCCGGCGAGGCGGCCGGAGGACCCGCTCCGTGCGGCCGCGGGACCCGCGGAGTCGAGGGCTCTCTCGGCGCGCCCCGGGGATTTCTCCGGAGAGACTCCTCGTCTCGGTCGCGTCGCGGCGGGGACGGACGAGGACCTCTGGTGAGGGGTCTTTCTTCGCCGAGAGCCGGGAGCGGGCACGCGCTCGCGAGGCGTCCGTAAGTCGCGGTACGGAATGTAGGCAGGATAGCGCGTACGGGCTTGCGAGCGCCTTAAAGGCGTACGGTAGTTGCTGTGGGGTTGCTCGTGCGGCCAGCTTTTGGTGTCGGTTGTTCCGGCGCTCCGCCGCGGTGTAGAGCCGGCTCCGTACGTAGCGCTGAGGCGTCCCGTCGTTGGGTTTAATTCTCGGATAGGCCTTGGTTCTGACTGTGCGCTCGAACGCCAAAAACTACAGCAGAAGCTGCGGTGGCTTTAGCGTGCAAGGGGCGTGAGCGCTGTGAAGCCGCCCGCGTTGCCGAGCGTCCCGATTGCGGCGCTGAGCGTTAGACAGACTCGAGCCGCGTGCCGGAATTGTTTTGTTTTGGAGAGGGCGGGATAAACTCGGAGCACAACTCGTGAGGGCGGTACGTCGTGGGTAGGTTTTAGTATTGCCTGTGGAGTGCTGCTAGAAGCGTTCATAGTTATTGCTTGTCTCTGTTACAAGATGAGCCGTGTCGTCCTGCGTGACGCGTAACGGGAGGACGGCGTAGTAGCGGTACTCTGCAAAAGAGCCCGTTAGGGGGTATTTTAGCTCGCGGGAAAGAGATTGGGGAACCAGCTGGTGGTAATGCGAGTAGAGCAGCCCCGGCGAAATCTGATGAGCAGAGGCCATCGTATAAATTGGACAAGGAAGGAAAGGCTGCGGGCAAAGCGCGGTGCTGCACCCGGCCGCCCCGATGCGGTGCCTCGGTGCTGCCGCCCTGTGGCGAAACTCGGGTACTGCAGCGCACGGCCGGGGGGCAGAGACGCTGTTCGAGCCGCGGGGGTTCGCGGTCAGGTCTGTGGGTGTCAGCGTCCGTCCCCCCGACGGGGGTCAGGTCCCCGTTTGTGTGCAAACGACATCCCTCCCTCGATGGCTCCTTAGAAGGGTTAATCCCAATCCTCGTTCTTTTGGCAGCGGTGGATCTGTGACCTCGCGGGGAAGCCCAGGCCGCTGCACAGAGCTCGTCGGGAGCGGGAGCTGCGGAGGCGGGGGCCCTCGACGAGCCAGAGCTGCGGCAGACGGAGGGGGCGCGACGCTGCCCGGGGGCCGCGTCAGGCGGAGCCGAAGTGACCTGCGGCGGCAACGAGCGGGAGCCGCTCGGAGCTGGAGCGGCCGTTGGCCGCGCTTTCCCTGGGGAGGTGAGCGCGGGGAGCCCGGCCTCTCTCTCCCTCGGGGATTAAACCCGCGCCCGTCCGCGCCCTTCCCGGGGGCAGCGGCGAGGCGGGGTCCCCCGGCTCTCCCGGGGCGGCCCCGCTGCCAGGGGGCGCGGGCGAGGCGGCAGCGCCTCCTCGGTGCCGGGGGGCGGAGGGGAGAGAGACCTGCCGGCCGGAGCCGCGGGGCGCGCGGCCCCTCGGGCAGGGCGCTCCCGGTCTCTCGGGCGCAGGCCGGGGGCGGCAGACGGGTTCAGGTGCTTTGGCCTGCTTTTTTGCCAGCGTCGCCTTCTCCGCGCCGTGAAGGAAATCCCGCGCGGCCGATTCCGCTCGCCGCTCGGGAGATGCCGCGTCTGGGGCCGTGGACTGGGGAAGAACGTTTGCGAGTTGGAGGGCGCTACAAGATATTCCACGGGGAAGCCGGGGAAGAGGCAAATTGGCTGCCAGTGGAGTTGCGTTCCGTGCAGCCTTCAGTTTAGGACGTTCAGCTTGTCCTTCCAGAAAAGGAGCAGTCGTTGGTAGGGCCGAGAGAGGCTTTTGAGTGCGTGATCAGAATCGAAGCCAAATGGCACTTGGCGTGGCCGCTGTGGGTCTTGGCTTTCAGTGGTTTCCCCGCGGCTGCCTGGTGTTTGGGAGCTCGGAGCGGGCATTTTTTTTTCCCCAAGGAGAGGCTGTGCTTAAAAAAGACAGACAAGGCGGGTGAGGATGCAGAGCGGGCCAATCAGATCGGTCGGGAGGGCTGGAGGGGCGGAGCGCCGATAGGCGGGGAGAATGGCAATTGATGTGCGTAGGCAGCCAATGAGGTTGCCGGAGGGGCGGGCGTTGCGGTGTCCGTACTGCGCATGCCCAAAGTGCGCAGTCCTCAGTCAGGTCCGACGCTGAGGCGGGCACCTGGGCGCGGAGCGCGGGAAGGAGCATCCAATAGGAGGACGGCGCGGCGGGGTGGAAAGCAGCCAATCGGAGCGCGCCGTCTCAATCCCGTTTGAACAGCTGCCTCCCTGGCAAACGCGTCCGTGGGGTCTCGGGGCGGGTACCGGGAGTTAACGGGGAAACGGGGGTCGGGGCGAGGGAGGGGAGGCTGTGGAGCGCTCATTTTGGCCTCTCCGTCCCGTTTGCCTCTCTCTGCCTCTCTCTGTGTCACCTTGTCTTGCTCCCTGTCTTTCTCTGATAAGCTGACCTGCTCTTTGCCCTTCTTTTTTTGTGGAATCACAGGCTCCTTCTGCTCGGAAAAGACACGTGCAATTTTAAATTTGGGTTTGAATTCTAGGGTTTTTTTTCCCCATTAGTGTAAATGGACGGCACGTTGTCCTGTGGCTCAATCCCCGTTCTGTTCCGTGGAGCCTTCAGTTTAGGATGTTCAGGTAAGCAAGTTTGTCCTTCCCGAAAAGGAGCACTCATTGGTAAGGGCCGAGAGAGGCTTTTAAGTGCGTGATCAGAATCGAAGCCAAATGGCACTTGACGTTGCTGCTGTGGGTCTTGGCTTTCACTGGTTTCTCCACGGCTCCCTGGTGTTTGGGAGCTCGGAGTGGGCACGTTTTTTCCCCAAGGAGAGGCTGTGCTTAAAAAAGAATGCGTTTCCTCAGAGGAGTGCAAGTCCGTGTGCGTAAGACAGACAAGAACCCCAGCCTAGTCAAGTTCTGAGCGTGCGTCTGTCAGACGGCTGCTTTACGTTGCCGAGCGCACAGCCGTGCAATGGTAAGGGCGAAGGGCAACGCAAGACAGAAGGGTTTTTTTCTGCTGCGGGTGACCAGCCGCCCCCCTTTTCCGCGTAAAGCAGAGGAGCGCGGTTCGTTGTCGCCTTTTAAACGCGGCGGCGGCGGCAAGCCGCGCGGCCGAAGGGCGCGGGGGGGGGCCCCGCAGGGCGGCGAGCGGGCGGGTGAGGATGCAGAGCGGACCAATCAGATGGCGCGGGAGGGCTGGAGGGCTGGAGGAGCGGAGCGCTGGTTGGCTGCGTGGGCACGTCAGTTGCCATTCTGTCTGCCTATCAGATTGCCGGAGGGGCGGGCGTCGAGGGCTGTGCACTGCGCATGCCCCAAAGAGCGAGCGCTGATAGGCGGAGAGATGCTGATTGGCGTGCCGCCCGCAGCCAATGATGTTGCCGAAGAGGCGGGCGTTGCGGTCTCCCTACTGCGCATGCCCCAGTCGCGAGCGCCGATAGGCGGCGAGAGAGGTGATTGACGTGTCCCGGGGAGCCAACCGGGATGCGGCAAGGGGCGGGTGCTGCGGTCTCCCTACTGCGCATGCCCCAGTCGCGAGCGCTGATAGGCGGCGAGAGAGGTGATTGACGTGTCCCGGGGAGCCAACCGGGGTGCGGCAAGGGGCGGGAGCTGCGGTCTCCCTAGTGCGCATGCCCAAACCGCGAGCGCTGGTAGGCCCGCGGTGTCGCGGTGCGGGCTGGGGCGGGGGGAGACCGGGAGCGAACGGGAACGGGGGTCGGGGCGGCTGCGGAGCGCTCGCTGCGGCCGGCGCCCGGGCATCGGGAGGCAGGCGGCTCAGGGCCGCCCTTCGTGAGGTTCCCCGGAGGCGGCAGAAGGGCAGAGGGGAAGGAGGCGACAGCCGGGGAGCTCCCGCCGCGGGGGTCTCCGGGGCGCGGCGGCTGTCGGTGCCCGCGGAGCCCGGCGGGACGGCGGGGGAGCGCGAGGGGAACGGAGCGGCGAAAGAGGCGGCAGGTGAGTGCGGCAGCGGCGAGGGTGACCGTGCCGTTGGAACGGGGGGAGCGGGAGGGGCCGGCGCGGCGCGGCGCGGAGGCGTTCGGTTCCGTTTCCCCCCCCGCCCTTACGGCCGAGCTGGCGAAGCTGCTGGGAGGCGTGCGACCCTGAGGGCAGGGGCACTGCAGGCTTGCGGTCCGGAGCCGCGTCTCCCTCCGGCGCAGCGCCCGTGCCCGGTGCGGCAGCCCCTCCGGGAGCGGCGCAGCCCCCGTCGGTCGCGGGGACGTTTAAAAGCAGAGCTAAGGCGCGGGTGCGGGCTGGGCGGCGTGGCGAGCGGGGCGCCGCTTCGGCGGGAGCTCGGGGCGAGGCCCGGCGGGTTCCGTGTCCTGCAGGCGCGGCTTTCGCGCCGCGGCTCTCTCTGTGCGCTTTTTGGTTTCGTGGCGTTTGTTTTTTGGGGTTTTTTTGGCGGGATTCCCGCGAAACGCGGCACGACCGCTCGCCCGGGGCTGCCGCGGCGGGTCTCAGTGCCGCCGTCCTGTGGGCAAAGCGCGGTACTGCACCCGGCCGCCCCAATGCGGTGCCGCGGCGCGCCTCGGTGCTGCCGCCCTGTGGCGAAACTCGGGTACTGCAGCGCACGGCCGGGGGCAGAGACGCCGATTGAGCCGCGGGGGTTCGCGGTCGGGTCTGTGCGTGCCAGTGTCCGTCCCCCCGGCGGGGGTCAGGTCCCCGTTTGTGTGCAAACGACATCCCTCCCTCGATGCCTCCTTAAACGTTTAATGGCGTAAATATTTATCTCTATACTGACTCATGGATGGTAGCAAATGCCTTGTGGGGGTGGCTACAGCAACGGAAGAAAAGCAACTGGCAGCGCAGAGGTAAACCCATTTGGGCTGCCACGCTGTGGCAAGACATTGCTGCTCGGCTAGAGAGCCTGCCTGTGAAAGCTGGTCACGTAGATGCTCATGTGCCTAAAAGTCGAGCCACCGAGGAACATCTAAACAACCAACAAGCAGATCAAGCTGCTAAGATTAAAGTAGCTGAGGTGGACTTGGACTGGCAACATAAAGGTGAACTTTTCCTAGCTCGGTGGGCCCATGGCGCTTCAGGGCATCAAGGCAGAGATGCAACATAGAAATGGGCTCGCGATCGAGGGGTGGATTTAACTATGGACACTATTTCACAGGTCATTCATGAATGTGAGACTTGCGCCGAAATCAAACAAGCGAAACGGTTAAAGCCTGTATGGTACGGGGGGCGATGGTTAAAGTGTAAGTATGGAGAAGCTTGGCAGATTGATTGTATTACACTTCCACAAACACGTCAAGGTAAGCGTTCTGTACTTACAATGGTGGAAGCAACCACTGGATGGTTGGAAACATATGCCGTACCTCATGCTACAGCCCGAAATGCTATCTTGGGCGTTGAAAAGCAAGTCCTTTGGCGACGCGGTGCGCCAGAAAGAATTGAATCAGACAACGGTACTCGTTTCAAAAACAGTCTTATAGACAATTGGGCCAAAGAACATGGTATTGAGTGGGTATATCATATTCCATATCGTGCACCAGCCTCTGGGAAAATTGAAAGGTACAATGGTTTGCTAAAAACTACACTAAAGGCGCTTGGTGGTGGAACCTTTAAAAACTGGGATTCACATTTAGCAAAAGCCACTCGGTTGGTCAACACCAGGGGATCAACCAATCGAGCCGCGCCTGCCCAATCAGAAGTTCTGCGGACTGTAGAAGGAGATAAAGTCCCTGTAGTACACATGACAAACACGTTAGGAAAGGCGGTCTGGGTTCCTCCTGCCTCAGGCAAAGGCAAGCCCGTTCGTGGGATTGTTTTTGCCCAGGGACCTGGCAGCACCTGGTGGGTGATGCTTAAGGATGGAGAAATTCGGTGTGTACCCCAAGGGGATTTGAGTTTAGGTGAAAATATTCAATACTGAACTGCATGATGTGAATTGCCATGCTAACAGTGTTTAGTAAGCGTCGTCCAGATCAAGACAGTGATGATGAAACCAGAGCCAGCTTCTTCGAAGTTGATGTCTTTAACCCACCAACAGTGGTCATGAGCTGCACTTGTACCATTTTTCCTGCCCTGGGAGACGGTCGTGACAAAATGAACTTAAGGAACTTTTTAAAGGATGGTCCACTGATTAATTACTCCTGTGTATATATGTACATATGTGTATATATATATATAGTAGTAGTGATTAATTAGATTGTATTGATAGATTGTATCGATAAGGTTTAAGCATTCAGTGAATGGCATATTATAAGGGGTGGAATGTCCTGGTTTTGCTAAAAACATGTTTCTCTTTCAGTGAATTTGCCTGTCAGCTAAAGCCTTCATATTCACTGCATCTTCCTGGAGAACCAGACACGTGTTTTGGGAAACCTAGCAATGGAATGCAAACTTATTGATAAGCACGGATGGACATCTCGCGAGAGGGGCGACGAGAAGCAAGTGACCAAGAAACTGAGCAACTGTGTATAACATCCCATTCACGTGAATACTTCACGTAAAGTGGGAGATCACGAGGATCTCGTCCCTTTTCCCTTTGCCCTTTTCCCTGCTGCTTATGGCCGACATTAGGAGAGGACCTTGCTAGTCGTCCCTGCGAACTGAGGCCTAGTGAGAGACTGAATCCAGCTCCGGTTGGCTGCACGGTCCAGTCCAGGACTTTGGTTGCCGGCTCTGCAGTTGCTGAGACTTTCCAGATTGGTTTTGTATATTTTGTATTATTTTCTCTATTCTTATTAGTAGCATTACTAAAACATCTTTAATTTTTTCCAACTCTCTTCACTCTGTCCTTCTTTTCCTCCCGATGGCCTCTCCTTAGTGGAAAGGGGGAAGAGGGAGGGGGAAGTGGGGGCGGGGGGGAGAGGGCGTTAACAATACATCTGCCAGGGTTTTATTGTCACCCCCGCAATCTTAACCTTCGACAACGGGGTACAGACAAGAGCAGCCGGACGAGGGAAACGTACCAGGACAACACTGGCAAAGAGAGTTCTCCGAGCTGCCTGGAAAAGGGGGGTGTCGACACCGGCCGGCACGAACGGCTCCCTTCTCGGGTCGGCCGGAAGCGTTGCCGTGCCGGGGGGCGGCTGCCGGCCTGTGGGCCGGGGGCTGCGGCTGTTTGGGGCGCTGCCCCCGCTTTGTTTTCCTAGGGGAGCCCCCCCACTTTCGGGGGCTTGTGGTACGTGCACGTGCAAATGACACGATGTTCCCAGCTGCTCTGTTCTCTGCCTTGTTTTTCCAGGTGCCTGTCCCTGTTTTCTCTTCCCGCTTTTGAAGAGAAGCTGCCGAGGTAGCGTGTGCTGCGATGAAGTTGTACGAGATGTAGCCCTCGTGAACCGGTTGACGCGAGGGAAATGCTTTCCGACCGCCTGCACGGTGAGGGGACGTTTTTCACCTTTCAGCTCCTTCTGCGTGACAAGAGGGAGACGGAAGGTTAAGTAACACGTTGTTTAGAAGCTGAGAGCTTAGTTTGTATTTAACGAATAATCAAGAGACGTGTCGTCAGCGAGAAACTAAACGATTATAACTAACCTCATCAAACGAAGTCAAGAATGCGGCTTAGCAGCGCTGCTGACTCTGCCGTCCCGTTTCCTTCCCCGTTTCAGCCGGCGAGGCGGCCGGAGGACCCGCTCCGTGCGGCCGCGGGACCCGCGGAGTCGAGGGCTCTCTCGGCGCGCCCCGGGGATTTCTCCGGAGAGACTCCTCGTCTCGGTCGCGTCGCGGCGGGGACGGACGAGGACCTCTGGTGAGGGGTCTTTCTTCGCCGAGAGCCGGGAGCGGGCACGCGCTCGCGAGGCGTCCGTAAGTCGCGGTACGGAATGTAGGCAGGGTAGCGCGTACGGGCTTGCGAGCGCCTTAAAGGCGTACGGTAGTTGCTGTGGGGTTGCTCGTGCGGCCAGCTTTTGGTGTCGGTTGTTCCGGCGCTCCGCCGCGGTGTAGAGCCGGCTCCGTACGTAGCGCTGAGGCGTCCCGTCGTTGGGTTTAATTCTCGGATAGGCCTTGGTTCTGACTGTGCGCTCGAACGCCAAAAACTACAGCAGAAGCTGCGGTGGCTTTAGCGTGCAAGGGGCGTGAGCGCTGTGAAGCCGCCCGCGTTGCCGAGCGTCCCGATTGCGGCGCTGAGCGTTAGACAGACTCGAGCCGCGTGCCGGAATTGTTTTGTTTTGGAGAGGGCGGGATAAACTCGGAGCACAACTCGTGAGGGCGGTACGTCGTGGGTAGGTTTTAGTATTGCCTGTGGAGTGCTGCTAGAAGCGTTCATAGTTATTGCTTGTCTCTGTTACAAGATGAGCCGTGTCGTCCTGCGTGACGCGTAACGGGAGGACGGCGTAGTAGCGGTACTCTGCAAAAGAGCCCGTTAGGGGGTATTTTAGCTCGCGGGAAAGAGATTGGGGAACCAGCTGGTGGTAATGCGAGTAGAGCAGCCCCGGCGAAATCTGATGAGCAGAGGCCATCGTATAAATTGGACAAGGAAGGAAAGGCTGCGGGCAAAGCGCGGTGCTGCACCCGGCCGCCCCGATGCGGTGCCTCGGTGCTGCCGCCCTGTGGCGAAACTCGGGTACTGCAGCGCACGGCCGGGGGGCAGAGACGCTGTTTGAGCCGCGGGGGTTCGCGGTCAGGTCTGTGGGTGTCAGCGTCCGTCCCCCCGACGGGGGTCAGGTCCCCGTTTGTGTGCAAACGACATCCCTCCCTCGATGGCTCCTTAGAAGGGTTAATCCCAATCCTCGTTCTTTTGGCAGCGGTGGATCTGTGACCTCGCGGGGAAGCCCAGGCCGCTGCACAGAGCTCGTCGGGAGCGGGAGCTGCGGAGGCGGGGGCCCTCGACGAGCCAGAGCTGCGGCAGACGGAGGGGGCGCGACGCTGCCCGGGGGCCGCGTCAGGCGGAGCCGAAGTGACCTGCGGCGGCAACGAGCGGGAGCCGCTCGGAGCTGGAGCGGCCGTTGGCCGCGCTTTCCCTGGGGAGGTGAGCGCGGGGAGCCCGGCCTCTCTCTCCCTCGGGGATTAAACCCGCGCCCGTCCGCGCCCTTCCCGGGGGCAGCGGCGAGGCGGGGTCCCCCGGCTCTCCCGGGGCGGCCCCGCTGCCAGGGGGCGCGGGCGAGGCGGCAGCGCCTCCTCGGTGCCGGGGGGCGGAGGGGAGAGAGACCTGCCGGCCGGAGCCGCGGGGCGCGCGGCCCCTCGGGCAGGGCGCTCCCGGTCTCTCGGGCGCAGGCCGGGGGCGGCAGACGGGTTCAGGTGCTTTGGCCTGCTTTTTTGCCAGCGTCGCCTTCTCCGCGCCGTGAAGGAAATCCCGCGCGGCCGATTCCGCTCGCCGCTCGGGAGATGCCGCGTCTGGGGCCGTGGACTGGGGAAGAACGTTTGCGAGTTGGAGGGCGCTACAAGATATTCCACGGGGAAGCCGGGGAAGAGGCAAATTGGCTGCCAGTGGAGTTGCGTTCCGTGCAGCCTTCAGTTTAGGACGTTCAGCTTGTCCTTCCAGAAAAGGAGCAGTCGTTGGTAGGGCCGAGAGAGGCTTTTGAGTGCGTGATCAGAATCGAAGCCAAATGGCACTTGGCGTGGCCGCTGTGGGTCTTGGCTTTCAGTGGTTTCCCCGCGGCTGCCTGGTGTTTGGGAGCTCGGAGCGGGCATTTTTTTTTCCCCAAGGAGAGGCTGTGCTTAAAAAAGACAGACAAGGCGGGTGAGGATGCAGAGCGGGCCAATCAGATCGGTCGGGAGGGCTGGAGGGGCGGAGCGCCGATAGGCGGGGAGAATGGCAATTGATGTGCGTAGGCAGCCAATGAGGTTGCCGGAGGGGCGGGCGTTGCGGTGTCCGTACTGCGCATGCCCAAAGTGCGCAGTCCTCAGTCAGGTCCGACGCTGAGGCGGGCACCTGGGCGCGGAGCGCGGGAAGGAGCATCCAATAGGAGGACGGCGCGGCGGGGTGGAAAGCAGCCAATCGGAGCGCGCCGTCTCAATCCCGTTTGAACAGCTGCCTCCCTGGCAAACGCGTCCGTGGGGTCTCGGGGCGGGTACCGGGAGTTAACGGGGAAACGGGGGTCGGGGCGAGGGAGGGGAGGCTGTGGAGCGCTCATTTTGGCCTCTCCGTCCCGTTTGCCTCTCTCTGCCTCTCTCTGTGTCACCTTGTCTTGCTCCCTGTCTTTCTCTGATAAGCTGACCTGCTCTTTGCCCTTCTTTTTTTGTGGAATCACAGGCTCCTTCTGCTCGGAAAAGACACGTGCAATTTTAAATTTGGGTTTGAATTCTAGGGTTTTTTTTCCCCATTAGTGTAAATGGACGGCACGTTGTCCTGTGGCTCAATCCCCGTTCTGTTCCGTGGAGCCTTCAGTTTAGGATGTTCAGGTAAGCAAGTTTGTCCTTCCCGAAAAGGAGCACTCATTGGTAAGGGCCGAGAGAGGCTTTTAAGTGCGTGATCAGAATCGAAGCCAAATGGCACTTGACGTTGCTGCTGTGGGTCTTGGCTTTCACTGGTTTCTCCACGGCTCCCTGGTGTTTGGGAGCTCGGAGTGGGCACGTTTTTTCCCCAAGGAGAGGCTGTGCTTAAAAAAGAATGCGTTTCCTCAGAGGAGTGCAAGTCCGTGTGCGTAAGACAGACAAGAACCCCAGCCTAGTCAAGTTCTGAGCGTGCGTCTGTCAGACGGCTGCTTTACGTTGCCGAGCGCACAGCCGTGCAATGGTAAGGGCGAAGGGCAACGCAAGACAGAAGGGTTTTTTTCTGCTGCGGGTGACCAGCCGCCCCCCTTTTCCGCGTAAAGCAGAGGAGCGCGGTTCGTTGTCGCCTTTTAAACGCGGCGGCGGCGGCAAGCCGCGCGGCCGAAGGGCGCGGGGGGGGGGCCCCGCAGGGCGGCGAGCGGGCGGGTGAGGATGCAGAGCGGACCAATCAGATGGCGCGGGAGGGCTGGAGGGCTGGAGGAGCGGAGCGCTGGTTGGCTGCGTGGGCACGTCAGTTGCCATTCTGTCTGCCTATCAGATTGCCGGAGGGGCGGGCGTCGAGGGCTGTGCACTGCGCATGCCCCAAAGAGCGAGCGCTGATAGGCGGAGAGATGCTGATTGGCGTGCCGCCCGCAGCCAATGATGTTGCCGAAGAGGCGGGCGTTGCGGTCTCCCTACTGCGCATGCCCCAGTCGCGAGCGCCGATAGGCGGCGAGAGAGGTGATTGACGTGTCCCGGGGAGCCAACCGGGATGCGGCAAGGGGCGGGTGCTGCGGTCTCCCTACTGCGCATGCCCCAGTCGCGAGCGCTGATAGGCGGCGAGAGAGGTGATTGACGTGTCCCGGGGAGCCAACCGGGGTGCGGCAAGGGGCGGGAGCTGCGGTCTCCCTAGTGCGCATGCCCAAACCGCGAGCGCTGGTAGGCCCGCGGTGTCTCGGTGCGGGCTGGGGCGGGGGGAGACCGGGAGCGAACGGGAACGGGGGTCGGGGCGGCTGCGGAGCGCTCGCTGCGGCCGGCGCCCGGGCATCGGGAGGCAGGCGGCTCAGGGCCGCCCTTCGTGAGGTTCCCCGGAGGCGGCAGAAGGGCAGAGGGGAAGGAGGCGACAGCCGGGGAGCTCCCGCCGCGGGGGTCTCCGGGGCGCGGCGGCTGTCGGTGCCCGCGGAGCCCGGCGGGACGGCGGGGGAGCGCGAGGGGAACGGAGCGGCGAAAGAGGCGGCAGGTGAGTGCGGCAGCGGCGAGGGTGACCGTGCCGTTGGAACGGGGGGAGCGGGAGGGGCCGGCGCGGCGCGGCGCGGAGGCGTTCGGTTCCGTTTCCCCCCCCGCCCTTACGGCCGAGCTGGCGAAGCTGCTGGGAGGCGTGCGACCCTGAGGGCAGGGGCACTGCAGGCTTGCGGTCCGGAGCCGCGTCTCCCTCCGGCGCAGCGCCCGTGCCCGGTGCGGCAGCCCCTCCGGGAGCGGCGCAGCCCCCGTCGGTCGCGGGGACGTTTAAAAGCAGAGCTAAGGCGCGGGTGCGGGCTGGGCGGCGTGGCGAGCGGGGCGCCGCTTCGGCGGGAGCTCGGGGCGAGGCCCGGCGGGTTCCGTGTCCTGCAGGCGCGGCTTTCGCGCCGCGGCTCTCTCTGTGCGCTTTTTGGTTTCGTGGCGTTTGTTTTTTGGGGTTTTTTTGGCGGGATTCCCGCGAAACGCGGCACGACCGCTCGCCCGGGGCTGCCGCGGCGGGTCTCAGTGCCGCCGTCCTGTGGGCAAAGCGCGGTACTGCACCCGGCCGCCCCAATGCGGTGCCGCGGCGCGCCTCGGTGCTGCCGCCCTGTGGCGAAACTCGGGTACTGCAGCGCACGGCCGGGGGCAGAGACGCCGATTGAGCCGCGGGGGTTCGCGGTCGGGTCTGTGCGTGCCAGTGTCCGTCCCCCCGGCGGGGGTCAGGTCCCCGTTTGTGTGCAAACGACATCCCTCCCTCGATGCCTCCTTAAACGTTTAATGGCGTAAATATTTATCTCTATACTGACTCATGGATGGTAGCAAATGCCTTGTGGGGGTGGCTACAGCAACGGAAGAAAAGCAACTGGCAGCGCAGAGGTAAACCCATTTGGGCTGCCACGCTGTGGCAAGACATTGCTGCTCGGCTAGAGAGCCTGCCTGTGAAAGCTGGTCACGTAGATGCTCATGTGCCTAAAAGTCGAGCCACCGAGGAACATCTAAACAACCAACAAGCAGATCAAGCTGCTAAGATTAAAGTAGCTGAGGTGGACTTGGACTGGCAACATAAAGGTGAACTTTTCCTAGCTCGGTGGGCCCATGGCGCTTCAGGGCATCAAGGCAGAGATGCAACATAGAAATGGGCTCGCGATCGAGGGGTGGATTTAACTATGGACACTATTTCACAGGTCATTCATGAATGTGAGACTTGCGCCGAAATCAAACAAGCGAAACGGTTAAAGCCTGTATGGTACGGGGGGCGATGGTTAAAGTGTAAGTATGGAGAAGCTTGGCAGATTGATTGTATTACACTTCCACAAACACGTCAAGGTAAGCGTTCTGTACTTACAATGGTGGAAGCAACCACTGGATGGTTGGAAACATATGCCGTACCTCATGCTACAGCCCGAAATGCTATCTTGGGCGTTGAAAAGCAAGTCCTTTGGCGACGCGGTGCGCCAGAAAGAATTGAATCAGACAACGGTACTCGTTTCAAAAACAGTCTTATAGACAATTGGGCCAAAGAACATGGTATTGAGTGGGTATATCATATTCCATATCGTGCACCAGCCTCTGGGAAAATTGAAAGGTACAATGGTTTGCTAAAAACTACACTAAAGGCGCTTGGTGGTGGAACCTTTAAAAACTGGGATTCACATTTAGCAAAAGCCACTCGGTTGGTCAACACCAGGGGATCAACCAATCGAGCCGCGCCTGCCCAATCAGAAGTTCTGCGGACTGTAGAAGGAGATAAAGTCCCTGTAGTACACATGACAAACACGTTAGGAAAGGCGGTCTGGGTTCCTCCTGCCTCAGGCAAAGGCAAGCCCGTTCGTGGGATTGTTTTTGCCCAGGGACCTGGCAGCACCTGGTGGGTGATGCTTAAGGATGGAGAAATTCGGTGTGTACCCCAAGGGGATTTGAGTTTAGGTGAAAATATTCAATACTGAACTGCATGATGTGAATTGCCATGCTAACAGTGTTTAGTAAGCGTCGTCCAGATCAAGACAGTGATGATGAAACCAGAGCCAGCTTCTTCGAAGTTGATGTCTTTAACCCACCAACAGTGGTCATGAGCTGCACTTGTACCATTTTTCCTGCCCTGGGAGACGGTCGTGACAAAATGAACTTAAGGAACTTTTTAAAGGATGGTCCACTGATTAATTACTCCTGTGTATATATGTACATATGTGTATATATATATATAGTAGTAGTGATTAATTAGATTGTATTGATAGATTGTATCGATAAGGTTTAAGCATTCAGTGAATGGCATATTATAAGGGGTGGAATGTCCTGGTTTTGCTAAAAACATGTTTCTCTTTCAGTGAATTTGCCTGTCAGCTAAAGCCTTCATATTCACTGCATCTTCCTGGAGAACCAGACACGTGTTTTGGGAAACCTAGCAATGGAATGCAAACTTATTGATAAGCACGGATGGACATCTCGCGAGAGGGGCGACGAGAAGCAAGTGACCAAGAAACTGAGCAACTGTGTATAACATCCCATTCACGTGAATACTTCACGTAAAGTGGGAGATCACGAGGATCTCGTCCCTTTTCCCTTTGCCCTTTTCCCTGCTGCTTATGGCCGACATTAGGAGAGGACCTTGCTAGTCGTCCCTGCGAACTGAGGCCTAGTGAGAGACTGAATCCAGCTCCGGTTGGCTGCACGGTCCAGTCCAGGACTTTGGTTGCCGGCTCTGCAGTTGCTGAGACTTTCCAGATTGGTTTTGTATATTTTGTATTATTTTCTCTATTCTTATTAGTAGCATTACTAAAACATCTTTAATTTTTTCCAACTCTCTTCACTCTGTCCTTCTTTTCCTCCCGATGGCCTCTCCTTAGTGGAAAGGGGGAAGAGGGAGGGGGAAGTGGGGGCGGGGGGGAGAGGGCGTTAACAATACATCTGCCAGGGTTTTATTGTCACCCCCGCAATCTTAACCTTCGACAACGGGGTACAGACAAGAGCAGCCGGACGAGGGAAACGTACCAGGACAACACTGGCAAAGAGAGTTCTCCGAGCTGCCTGGAAAAGGGGGGTGTCGACACCGGCCGGCACGAACGGCTCCCTTCTCGGGTCGGCCGGAAGCGTTGCCGTGCCGGGGGGCGGCTGCCGGCCTGTGGGCCGGGGGCTGCGGCTGTTTGGGGCGCTGCCCCCGCTTTGTTTTCCTAGGGGAGCCCCCCCACTTTCGGGGGCTTGTGGTACGTGCACGTGCAAATGACACGATGTTCCCAGCTGCTCTGTTCTCTGCCTTGTTTTTCCAGGTGCCTGTCCCTGTTTTCTCTTCCCGCTTTTGAAGAGAAGCTGCCGAGGTAGCGTGTGCTGCGATGAAGTTGTACGAGATGTAGCCCTCGTGAACCGGTTGACGCGAGGGAAATGCTTTCCGACCGCCTGCACGGTGAGGGGACGTTTTTCACCTTTCAGCTCCTTCTGCGTGACAAGAGGGAGACGGAAGGTTAAGTAACACGTTGTTTAGAAGCTGAGAGCTTAGTTTGTATTTAACGAATAATCAAGAGACGTGTCGTCAGCGAGAAACTAAACGATTATAACTAACCTCATCAAACGAAGTCAAGAATGCGGCTTAGCAGCGCTGCTGACTCTGCCGTCCCGTTTCCTTCCCCGTTTCAGCCGGCGAGGCGGCCGGAGGACCCGCTCCGTGCGGCCGCGGGACCCGCGGAGTCGAGGGCTCTCTCGGCGCGCCCCGGGGATTTCTCCGGAGAGACTCCTCGTCTCGGTCGCGTCGCGGCGGGGACGGACGAGGACCTCTGGTGAGGGGTCTTTCTTCGCTGAGAGCCGGGAGCGGGCACGCGCTCGCGAGGCGTCCGTAAGTCGCGGTACGGAATGTAGGCAGGATAGCGCGTACGGGCTTGCGAGCGCCTTAAAGGCGTACGGTAGTTGCTGTGGGGTTGCTCGTGCGGCCAGCTTTTGGTGTCGGTTGTTCCGGCGCTCCGCCGCGGTGTAGAGCCGGCTCCGTACGTAGCGCTGAGGCGTCCCGTCGTTGGGTTTAATTCTCGGATAGGCCTTGGTTCTGACTGTGCGCTCGAACGCCAAAAACTACAGCAGAAGCTGCGGTGGCTTTAGCGTGCAAGGGGCGTGAGCGCTGTGAAGCCGCCCGCGTTGCCGAGCGTCCCGATTGCGGCGCTGAGCGTTAGACAGACTCGAGCCGCGTGCCGGAATTGTTTTGTTTTGGAGAGGGCGGGATAAACTCGGAGCACAACTCGTGAGGGCGGTACGTCGTGGGTAGGTTTTAGTATTGCCTGTGGAGTGCTGCTAGAAGCGTTCATAGTTATTGCTTGTCTCTGTTACAAGATGAGCCGTGTCGTCCTGCGTGACGCGTAACGGGAGGACGGCGTAGTAGCGGTACTCTGCAAAAGAGCCCGTTAGGGGGTATTTTAGCTCGCGGGAAAGAGATTGGGGAACCAGCTGGTGGTAATGCGAGTAGAGCAGCCCCGGCGAAATCTGATGAGCAGAGGCCATCGTATAAATTGGACAAGGAAGGAAAGGCTGCGGGCAAAGCGCGGTGCTGCACCCGGCCGCCCCGATGCGGTGCCTCGGTGCTGCCGCCCTGTGGCGAAACTCGGGTACTGCAGCGCACGGCCGGGGGGCAGAGACGCTGTTTGAGCCGCGGGGGTTCGCGGTCAGGTCTGTGGGTGTCAGCGTCCGTCCCCCCGACGGGGGTCAGGTCCCCGTTTGTGTGCAAACGACATCCCTCCCTCGATGGCTCCTTAGAAGGGTTAATCCCAATCCTCGTTCTTTTGGCAGCGGTGGATCTGTGACCTCGCGGGGAAGCCCAGGCCGCTGCACAGAGCTCGTCGGGAACGGGAGCTGCGGAGGCGGGGGCCCTCGACGAGCCAGAGCTGCGGCAGACGGAGGGGGCGCGACGCTGCCCGGGGGCCGCGTCAGGCGGAGCCGAAGTGACCTGCGGCGGCAACGAGCGGGAGCCGCTCGGAGCTGGAGCGGCCGTTGGCCGCGCTTTCCCTGGGGAGGTGAGCGCGGGGAGCCCGGCCTCTCTCTCCCTCGGGGATTAAACCCGCGCCCGTCCGCGCCCTTCCCGGGGGCAGCGGCGAGGCGGGGTCCCCCGGCTCTCCCGGGGCGGCCCCGCTGCCAGGGGGCGCGGGCGAGGCGGCAGCGCCTCCTCGGTGCCGGGGGGCGGAGGGGAGAGAGACCTGCCGGCCGGAGCCGCGGGGCGCGCGGCCCCTCGGGCAGGGCGCTCCCGGTCTCTCGGGCGCAGGCCGGGGGCGGCAGACGGGTTCAGGTGCTTTGGCCTGCTTTTTTGCCAGCGTCGCCTTCTCCGCGCCGTGAAGGAAATCCCGCGCGGCCGATTCCGCTCGCCGCTCGGGAGATGCCGCGTCTGGGGCCGTGGACTGGGGAAGAACGTTTGCGAGTTGGAGGGCGCTACAAGATATTCCACGGGGAAGCCGGGGAAGAGGCAAATTGGCTGCCAGTGGAGTTGCGTTCCGTGCAGCCTTCAGTTTAGGACGTTCAGCTTGTCCTTCCAGAAAAGGAGCAGTCGTTGGTAGGGCCGAGAGAGGCTTTTGAGTGCGTGATCAGAATCGAAGCCAAATGGCACTTGGCGTGGCCGCTGTGGGTCTTGGCTTTCAGTGGTTTCCCCGCGGCTGCCTGGTGTTTGGGAGCTCGGAGCGGGCATTTTTTTTTCCCCAAGGAGAGGCTGTGCTTAAAAAAGACAGACAAGGCGGGTGAGGATGCAGAGCGGGCCAATCAGATCGGTCGGGAGGGCTGGAGGGGCGGAGCGCCGATAGGCGGGGAGAATGGCAATTGATGTGCGTAGGCAGCCAATGAGGTTGCCGGAGGGGCGGGCGTTGCGGTGTCCGTACTGCGCATGCCCAAAGTGCGCAGTCCTCAGTCAGGTCCGACGCTGAGGCGGGCACCTGGGCGCGGAGCGCGGGAAGGAGCATCCAATAGGAGGACGGCGCGGCGGGGTGGAAAGCAGCCAATCGGAGCGCGCCGTCTCAATCCCGTTTGAACAGCTGCCTCCCTGGCAAACGCGTCCGTGGGGTCTCGGGGCGGGTACCGGGAGTTAACGGGGAAACGGGGGTCGGGGCGAGGGAGGGGAGGCTGTGGAGCGCTCATTTTGGCCTCTCCGTCCCGTTTGCCTCTCTCTCCCTCTCTCTGTGTCACCTTGTCTTGCTCCCTGTCTTTCTCTGATAAGCTGACCTGCTCTTTGCCCTTCTTTTTTTGTGGAATCACAGGCTCCTTCTGCTCGGAAAAGACACGTGCAATTTTAAATTTGGGTTTGAATTCTAGGGTTTTTTTTCCCCATTAGTGTAAATGGACGGCACGTTGTCCTGTGGCTCAATCCCCGTTCTGTTCCGTGGAGCCTTCAGTTTAGGATGTTCAGGTAAGCAAGTTTGTCCTTCCCGAAAAGGAGCACTCATTGGTAAGGGCCGAGAGAGGCTTTTAAGTGCGTGATCAGAATCGAAGCCAAATGGCACTTGACGTTGCTGCTGTGGGTCTTGGCTTTCACTGGTTTCTCCACGGCTCCCTGGTGTTTGGGAGCTCGGAGTGGGCACGTTTTTTCCCCAAGGAGAGGCTGTGCTTAAAAAAGAATGCGTTTCCTCAGAGGAGTGCAAGTCCGTGTGCGTAAGACAGACAAGAACCCCAGCCTAGTCAAGTTCTGAGCGTGCGTCTGTCAGACGGCTGCTTTACGTTGCCGAGCGCACAGCCGTGCAATGGTAAGGGCGAAGGGCAACGCAAGACAGAAGGGTTTTTTTCTGCTGCGGGTGACCAGCCGCCCCCCTTTTCCGCGTAAAGCAGAGGAGCGCGGTTCGTTGTCGCCTTTTAAACGCGGCGGCGGCGGCAAGCCGCGCGGCCGAAGGGCGCGGGGGGGGGGCCCCGCAGGGCGGCGAGCGGGCGGGTGAGGATGCAGAGCGGACCAATCAGATGGCGCGGGAGGGCTGGAGGGCTGGAGGAGCGGAGCGCTGGTTGGCTGCGTGGGCACGTCAGTTGCCATTCTGTCTGCCTATCAGATTGCCGGAGGGGCGGGCGTCGAGGGCTGTGCACTGCGCATGCCCCAAAGAGCGAGCGCTGATAGGCGGAGAGATGCTGATTGGCGTGCCGCCCGCAGCCAATGATGTTGCCGAAGAGGCGGGCGTTGCGGTCTCCCTACTGCGCATGCCCCAGTCGCGAGCGCCGATAGGCGGCGAGAGAGGTGATTGACGTGTCCCGGGGAGCCAACCGGGATGCGGCAAGGGGCGGGTGCTGCGGTCTCCCTACTGCGCATGCCCCAGTCGCGAGCGCTGATAGGCGGCGAGAGAGGTGATTGACGTGTCCCGGGGAGCCAACCTGGGTGCGGCAAGGGGCGGGAGCTGCGGTCTCCCTAGTGCGCATGCCCAAACCGCGAGCGCTGGTAGGCCCGCGGTGTCTCGGTGCGGGCTGGGGCGGGGGGAGACCGGGAGCGAACGGGAACGGGGGTCGGGGCGGCTGCGGAGCGCTCGCTGCGGCCGGCGCCCGGGCATCGGGAGGCAGGCGGCTCAGGGCCGCCCTTCGTGAGGTTCCCCGGAGGCGGCAGAAGGGCAGAGGGGAAGGAGGCGACAGCCGGGGAGCTCCCGCCGCGGGGGTCTCCGGGGCGCGGCGGCTGTCGGTGCCCGCGGAGCCCGGCGGGACGGCGGGGGAGCGCGAGGGGAACGGAGCGGCGAAAGAGGCGGCAGGTGAGTGCGGCAGCGGCGAGGGTGACCGTGCCGTTGGAACGGGGGGAGCGGGAGGGGCCGGCGCGGCGCGGCGCGTCGCGGAGGCGTTCGGTTCCGTTTCCCCCCCCGCCCTTACGGCCGAGCTGGCGAAGCTGCTGGGAGGCGTGCGACCCTGAGGGCAGGGGCACTGCAGGCTTGCGGTCCGGAGCCGCGTCTCCCTCCGGCGCAGCGCCCGTGCCCGGTGCGGCAGCCCCTCCGGGAGCGGCGCAGCCCCCGTCGGTCGCGGGGACGTTTAAAAGCAGAGCTAAGGCGCGGGTGCGGGCTGGGCGGCGTGGCGAGCGGGGCGCCGCTTCGGCGGGAGCTCGGGGCGAGGCCCGGCGGGTTCCGTGTCCTGCAGGCGCGGCTTTCGCGCCGCGGCTCTCTCTGTGCGCTTTTTGGTTTCGTGGCGTTTGTTTTTTGGGGTTTTTTTGGCGGGATTCCCGCGAAACGCGGCACGACCGCTCGCCCGGGGCTGCCGCGGCGGGTCTCAGTGCCGCCGTCCTGTGGACAAAGCGCGGTACTGCACCCGGCCGCCCCAATGCGGTGCCGCGGCGCGCCTCGGTGCTGCCGCCCTGTGGCGAAACTCGGGTACTGCAGCGCACGGCCGGGGGCAGAGACGCCGATTGAGCCGCGGGGGTTCGCGGTCGGGTCTGTGCGTGCCAGTGTCCGTCCCCCCGGCGGGGGTCAGGTCCCCGTTTGTGTGCAAACGACATCCCTCCCTCGATGCCTCCTTAAACGTTTAATGGCGTAAATATTTATCTCTATACTGACTCATGGATGGTAGCAAATGCCTTGTGGGGGTGGCTACAGCAACGGAAGAAAAGCAACTGGCAGCGCAGAGGTAAACCCATTTGGGCTGCCACGCTGTGGCAAGACATTGCTGCTCGGCTAGAGAGCCTGCCTGTGAAAGCTGGTCACGTAGATGCTCATGTGCCTGAAAGTCGAGCCACCGAGGAACATCTAAACAACCAACAAGCAGATCAAGCTGCTAAGATTAAAGTAGCTGAGGTGGACTTGGACTGGCAACATAAAGGTGAACTTTTCCTAGCTCGGTGGGCCCATGGCGCTTCAGGGCATCAAGGCAGAGATGCAACATAGAAATGGGCTCGCGATCGAGGGGTGGATTTAACTATGGACACTATTTCACAGGTCATTCATGAATGTGAGACTTGCGCCGAAATCAAACAAGCGAAACGGTTAAAGCCTGTATGGTACGGGGGGCGATGGTTAAAGTGTAAGTATGGAGAAGCTTGGCAGATTGATTGTATTACACTTCCACAAACACGTCAAGGTAAGCGTTCTGTACTTACAATGGTGGAAGCAACCACTGGATGGTTGGAAACATATGCCGTACCTCATGCTACAGCCCGAAATGCTATCTTGGGCGTTGAAAAGCAAGTCCTTTGGCGACGCGGTGCGCCAGAAAGAATTGAATCAGACAACGGTACTCGTTTCAAAAACAGTCTTATAGACAATTGGGCCAAAGAACATGGTATTGAGTGGGTATATCATATTCCATATCGTGCACCAGCCTCTGGGAAAATTGAAAGGTACAATGGTTTGCTAAAAACTACACTAAAGGCGCTTGGTGGTGGAACCTTTAAAAACTGGGATTCACATTTAGCAAAAGCCACTCGGTTGGTCAACACCAGGGGATCAACCAATCGAGCCGCGCCTGCCCAATCAGAAGTTCTGCGGACTGTAGAAGGAGATAAAGTCCCTGTAGTACACATGACAAACACGTTAGGAAAGGCGGTCTGGGTTCCTCCTGCCTCAGGCAAAGGCAAGCCCGTTCGTGGGATTGTTTTTGCCCAGGGACCTGGCAGCACCTGGTGGGTGATGCTTAAGGATGGAGAAATTCGGTGTGTACCCCAAGGGGATTTGAGTTTAGGTGAAAATATTCAATACTGAACTGCATGATGTGAATTGCCATGCTAACAGTGTTTAGTAAGCGTCGTCCAGATCAAGACAGTGATGATGAAACCAGAGCCAGCTTCTTCGAAGTTGATGTCTTTAACCCACCAACAGTGGTCATGAGCTGCACTTGTACCATTTTTCCTGCCCTGGGAGACGGTCGTGACAAAATGAACTTAAGGAACTTTTTAAAGGATGGTCCACTGATTAATTACTCCTGTGTATATATGTACATATGTGTATATATATATATAGTAGTAGTGATTAATTAGATTGTATTGATAGATTGTATCGATAAGGTTTAAGCATTCAGTGAATGGCATATTATAAGGGGTGGAATGTCCTGGTTTTGCTAAAAACATGTTTCTCTTTCAGTGAATTTGCCTGTCAGCTAAAGCCTTCATATTCACTGCATCTTCCTGGAGAACCAGACACGTGTTTTGGGAAACCTAGCAATGGAATGCAAACTTATTGATAAGCACGGATGGACATCTCGCGAGAGGGGCGACGAGAAGCAAGTGACCAAGAAACTGAGCAACTGTGTATAACATCCCATTCACGTGAATACTTCACGTAAAGTGGGAGATCACGAGGATCTCGTCCCTTTTCCCTTTGCCCTTTTCCCTGCTGCTTATGGCCGACATTAGGAGAGGACCTTGCTAGTCGTCCCTGCGAACTGAGGCCTAGTGAGAGACTGAATCCAGCTCCGGTTGGCTGCACGGTCCAGTCCAGGACTTTGGTTGCCGGCTCTGCAGTTGCTGAGACTTTCCAGATTGGTTTTGTATATTTTGTATTATTTTCTCTATTCTTATTAGTAGCATTACTAAAACATCTTTAATTTTTTCCAACTCTCTTCACTCTGTCCTTCTTTTCCTCCCGATGGCCTCTCCTTAGTGGAAAGGGGGAAGAGGGAGGGGGAAGTGGGGGCGGGGGGGAGAGGGCGTTAACAATACATCTGCCAGGGTTTTATTGTCACCCCGCAATCTTAACCTTCGACAACGGGGTACAGACAAGAGCAGCCGGACGAGGGAAACGTACCAGGACAACACTGGCAAAGAGAGTTCTCCGAGCTGCCTGGAAAAGGGGGGTGTCGACACCGGCCGGCACGAACGGCTCCCTTCTCGGGTCGGCCGGAAGCGTTGCCGTGCCGGGGGGCGGCTGCCGGCCTGTGGGCCGGGGGCTGCGGCTGTTTGGGGCGCTGCCCCCGCTTTGTTTTCCTAGGGGAGCCCCCCCACTTTCGGGGGCTTGTGGTACGTGCACGTGCAAATGACACGATGTTCCCAGCTGCTCTGTTCTCTGCCTTGTTTTTCCAGGTGCCTGTCCCTGTTTTCTCTTCCCGCTTTTGAAGAGAAGCTGCCGAGGTAGCGTGTGCTGCGATGAAGTTGTACGAGATGTAGCCCTCGTGAACCGGTTGACGCGAGGGAAATGCTTTCCGACCGCCTGCACGGTGAGGGGACGTTTTTCACCTTTCAGCTCCTTCTGCGTGACAAGAGGGAGACGGAAGGTTAAGTAACACGTTGTTTAGAAGCTGAGAGCTTAGTTTGTATTTAACGAATAATCAAGAGACGTGTCGTCAGCGAGAAACTAAACGATTATAACTAACCTCATCAAACGAAGTCAAGAATGCGGCTTAGCAGCGCTGCTGACTCTGCCGTCCCGTTTCCTTCCCCGTTTCAGCCGGCGAGGCGGCCGGAGGACCCGCTCCGTGCGGCCGCGGGACCCGCGGAGTCGAGGGCTCTCTCGGCGCGCCCCGGGGATTTCTCCGGAGAGACTCCTCGTCTCGGTCGCGTCGCGGCGGGGACGGACGAGGACCTCTGGTGAGGGGTCTTTCTTCGCCGAGAGCCGGGAGCGGGCACGCGCTCGCGAGGCGTCCGTAAGTCGCGGTACGGAATGTAGGCAGGATAGCGCGTACGGGCTTGCGAGCGCCTTAAAGGCGTACGGTAGTTGCTGTGGGGTTGCTCGTGCGGCCAGCTTTTGGTGTCGGTTGTTCCGGCGCTCCGCCGCGGTGTAGAGCCGGCTCCGTACGTAGCGCTGAGGCGTCCCGTCGTTGGGTTTAATTCTCGGATAGGCCTTGGTTCTGACTGTGCGCTCGAACGCCAAAAACTACAGCAGAAGCTGCGGTGGCTTTAGCGTGCAAGGGGCGTGAGCGCTGTGAAGCCGCCCGCGTTGCCGAGCGTCCCGATTGCGGCGCTGAGCGTTAGACAGACTCGAGCCGCGTGCCGGAATTGTTTTGTTTTGGAGAGGGCGGGATAAACTCGGAGCACAACTCGTGAGGGCGGTACGTCGTGGGTAGGTTTTAGTATTGCCTGTGGAGTGCTGCTAGAAGCGTTCATAGTTATTGCTTGTCTCTGTTACAAGATGAGCCGTGTCGTCCTGCGTGACGCGTAACGGGAGGACGGCGTAGTAGCGGTACTCTGCAAAAGAGCCCGTTAGGGGGTATTTTAGCTCGCGGGAAAGAGATTGGGGAACCAGCTGGTGGTAATGCGAGTAGAGCAGCCCCGGCGAAATCTGATGAGCAGAGGCCATCGTATAAATTGGACAAGGAAGGAAAGGCTGCGGGCAAAGCGCGGTGCTGCACCCGGCCGCCCCGATGCGGTGCCTCGGTGCTGCCGCCCTGTGGCGAAACTCGGGTACTGCAGCGCACGGCCGGGGGGCAGAGACGCTGTTCGAGCCGCGGGGGTTCGCGGTCAGGTCTGTGGGTGTCAGCGTCCGTCCCCCCGACGGGGGTCAGGTCCCCGTTTGTGTGCAAACGACATCCCTCCCTCGATGGCTCCTTAGAAGGGTTAATCCCAATCCTCGTTCTTTTGGCAGCGGTGGATCTGTGACCTCGCGGGGAAGCCCAGGCCGCTGCACAGAGCTCGTCGGGAGCGGGAGCTGCGGAGGCGGGGGCCCTCGACGAGCCAGAGCTGCGGCAGACGGAGGGGGCGCGACGCTGCCCGGGGGCCGCGTCAGGCGGAGCCGAAGTGACCTGCGGCGGCAACGAGCGGGAGCCGCTCGGAGCTGGAGCGGCCGTTGGCCGCGCTTTCCCTGGGGAGGTGAGCGCGGGGAGCCCGGCCTCTCTCTCCCTCGGGGATTAAACCCGCGCCCGTCCGCGCCCTTCCCGGGGGCAGCGGCGAGGCGGGGTCCCCCGGCTCTCCCGGGGCGGCCCCGCTGCCAGGGGGCGCGGGCGAGGCGGCAGCGCCTCCTCGGTGCCGGGGGGCGGAGGGGAGAGAGACCTGCCGGCCGGAGCCGCGGGGCGCGCGGCCCCTCGGGCAGGGCGCTCCCGGTCTCTCGGGCGCAGGCCGGGGGCGGCAGACGGGTTCAGGTGCTTTGGCCTGCTTTTTTGCCAGCGTCGCCTTCTCCGCGCCGTGAAGGAAATCCCGCGCGGCCGATTCCGCTCGCCGCTCGGGAGATGCCGCGTCTGGGGCCGTGGACTGGGGAAGAACGTTTGCGAGTTGGAGGGCGCTACAAGATATTCCACGGGGAAGCCGGGGAAGAGGCAAATTGGCTGCCAGTGGAGTTGCGTTCCGTGCAGCCTTCAGTTTAGGACGTTCAGCTTGTCCTTCCAGAAAAGGAGCAGTCGTTGGTAGGGCCGAGAGAGGCTTTTGAGTGCGTGATCAGAATCGAAGCCAAATGGCACTTGGCGTGGCCGCTGTGGGTCTTGGCTTTCAGTGGTTTCCCCGCGGCTGCCTGGTGTTTGGGAGCTCGGAGCGGGCATTTTTTTTTCCCCAAGGAGAGGCTGTGCTTAAAAAAGACAGACAAGGCGGGTGAGGATGCAGAGCGGGCCAATCAGATCGGTCGGGAGGGCTGGAGGGGCGGAGCGCCGATAGGCGGGGAGAATGGCAATTGATGTGCGTAGGCAGCCAATGAGGTTGCCGGAGGGGCGGGCGTTGCGGTGTCCGTACTGCGCATGCCCAAAGTGCGCAGTCCTCAGTCAGGTCCGACGCTGAGGCGGGCACCTGGGCGCGGAGCGCGGGAAGGAGCATCCAATAGGAGGACGGCGCGGCGGGGTGGAAAGCAGCCAATCGGAGCGCGCCGTCTCAATCCCGTTTGAACAGCTGCCTCCCTGGCAAACGCGTCCGTGGGGTCTCGGGGCGGGTACCGGGAGTTAACGGGGAAACGGGGGTCGGGGCGAGGGAGGGGAGGCTGTGGAGCGCTCATTTTGGCCTCTCCGTCCCGTTTGCCTCTCTCTGCCTCTCTCTGTGTCACCTTGTCTTGCTCCCTGTCTTTCTCTGATAAGCTGACCTGCTCTTTGCCCTTCTTTTTTTGTGGAATCACAGGCTCCTTCTGCTCGGAAAAGACACGTGCAATTTTAAATTTGGGTTTGAATTCTAGGGTTTTTTTTCCCCATTAGTGTAAATGGACGGCACGTTGTCCTGTGGCTCAATCCCCGTTCTGTTCCGTGGAGCCTTCAGTTTAGGATGTTCAGGTAAGCAAGTTTGTCCTTCCCGAAAAGGAGCACTCATTGGTAAGGGCCGAGAGAGGCTTTTAAGTGCGTGATCAGAATCGAAGCCAAATGGCACTTGACGTTGCTGCTGTGGGTCTTGGCTTTCACTGGTTTCTCCACGGCTCCCTGGTGTTTGGGAGCTCGGAGTGGGCACGTTTTTTCCCCAAGGAGAGGCTGTGCTTAAAAAAGAATGCGTTTCCTCAGAGGAGTGCAAGTCCGTGTGCGTAAGACAGACAAGAACCCCAGCCTAGTCAAGTTCTGAGCGTGCGTCTGTCAGACGGCTGCTTTACGTTGCCGAGCGCACAGCCGTGCAATGGTAAGGGCGAAGGGCAACGCAAGACAGAAGGGTTTTTTTCTGCTGCGGGTGACCAGCCGCCCCCCTTTTCCGCGTAAAGCAGAGGAGCGCGGTTCGTTGTCGCCTTTTAAACGCGGCGGCGGCGGCAAGCCGCGCGGCCGAAGGGCGCGGGGGGGGGGCCCCGCAGGGCGGCGAGCGGGCGGGTGAGGATGCAGAGCGGACCAATCAGATGGCGCGGGAGGGCTGGAGGGCTGGAGGAGCGGAGCGCTGGTTGGCTGCGTGGGCACGTCAGTTGCCATTCTGTCTGCCTATCAGATTGCCGGAGGGGCGGGCGTCGAGGGCTGTGCACTGCGCATGCCCCAAAGAGCGAGCGCTGATAGGCGGAGAGATGCTGATTGGCGTGCCGCCCGCAGCCAATGATGTTGCCGAAGAGGCGGGCGTTGCGGTCTCCCTACTGCGCATGCCCCAGTCGCGAGCGCCGATAGGCGGCGAGAGAGGTGATTGACGTGTCCCGGGGAGCCAACCGGGATGCGGCAAGGGGCGGGTGCTGCGGTCTCCCTACTGCGCATGCCCCAGTCGCGAGCGCTGATAGGCGGCGAGAGAGGTGATTGACGTGTCCCGGGGAGCCAACCGGGGTGCGGCAAGGGGCGGGAGCTGCGGTCTCCCTAGTGCGCATGCCCAAACCGCGAGCGCTGGTAGGCCCGCGGTGTCTCGGTGCGGGCTGGGGCGGGGGGAGACCGGGAGCGAACGGGAACGGGGGTCGGGGCGGCTGCGGAGCGCTCGCTGCGGCCGGCGCCCGGGCATCGGGAGGCAGGCGGCTCAGGGCCGCCCTTCGTGAGGTTCCCCGGAGGCGGCAGAAGGGCAGAGGGGAAGGAGGCGACAGCCGGGGAGCTCCCGCCGCGGGGGTCTCCGGGGCGCGGCGGCTGTCGGTGCCCGCGGAGCCCGGCGGGACGGCGGGGGAGCGCGAGGGGAACGGAGCGGCGAAAGAGGCGGCAGGTGAGTGCGGCAGCGGCGAGGGTGACCGTGCCGTTGGAACGGGGGGAGCGGGAGGGGCCGGCGCGGCGCGGCGCGGAGGCGTTCGGTTCCGTTTCCCCCCCCGCCCTTACGGCCGAGCTGGCGAAGCTGCTGGGAGGCGTGCGACCCTGAGGGCAGGGGCACTGCAGGCTTGCGGTCCGGAGCCGCGTCTCCCTCCGGCGCAGCGCCCGTGCCCGGTGCGGCAGCCCCTCCGGGAGCGGCGCAGCCCCCGTCGGTCGCGGGGACGTTTAAAAGCAGAGCTAAGGCGCGGGTGCGGGCTGGGCGGCGTGGCGAGCGGGGCGCCGCTTCGGCGGGAGCTCGGGGCGAGGCCCGGCGGGTTCCGTGTCCTGCAGGCGCGGCTTTCGCGCCGCGGCTCTCTCTGTGCGCTTTTTGGTTTCGTGGCGTTTGTTTTTTGGGGTTTTTTTGGCGGGATTCCCGCGAAACGCGGCACGACCGCTCGCCCGGGGCTGCCGCGGCGGGTCTCAGTGCCGCCGTCCTGTGGGCAAAGCGCGGTACTGCACCCGGCCGCCCCAATGCGGTGCCGCGGCGCGCCTCGGTGCTGCCGCCCTGTGGCGAAACTCGGGTACTGCAGCGCACGGCCGGGGGCAGAGACGCCGATTGAGCCGCGGGGGTTCGCGGTCGGGTCTGTGCGTGCCAGTGTCCGTCCCCCCGGCGGGGGTCAGGTCCCCGTTTGTGTGCAAACGACATCCCTCCCTCGATGCCTCCTTAAACGTTTAATGGCGTAAATATTTATCTCTATACTGACTCATGGATGGTAGCAAATGCCTTGTGGGGGTGGCTACAGCAACGGAAGAAAAGCAACTGGCAGCGCAGAGGTAAACCCATTTGGGCTGCCACGCTGTGGCAAGACATTGCTGCTCGGCTAGAGAGCCTGCCTGTGAAAGCTGGTCACGTAGATGCTCATGTGCCTAAAAGTCGAGCCACCGAGGAACATCTAAACAACCAACAAGCAGATCAAGCTGCTAAGATTAAAGTAGCTGAGGTGGACTTGGACTGGCAACATAAAGGTGAACTTTTCCTAGCTCGGTGGGCCCATGGCGCTTCAGGGCATCAAGGCAGAGATGCAACATAGAAATGGGCTCGCGATCGAGGGGTGGATTTAACTATGGACACTATTTCACAGGTCATTCATGAATGTGAGACTTGCGCCGAAATCAAACAAGCGAAACGGTTAAAGCCTGTATGGTACGGGGGGCGATGGTTAAAGTGTAAGTATGGAGAAGCTTGGCAGATTGATTGTATTACACTTCCACAAACACGTCAAGGTAAGCGTTCTGTACTTACAATGGTGGAAGCAACCACTGGATGGTTGGAAACATATGCCGTACCTCATGCTACAGCCCGAAATGCTATCTTGGGCGTTGAAAAGCAAGTCCTTTGGCGACGCGGTGCGCCAGAAAGAATTGAATCAGACAACGGTACTCGTTTCAAAAACAGTCTTATAGACAATTGGGCCAAAGAACATGGTATTGAGTGGGTATATCATATTCCATATCGTGCACCAGCCTCTGGGAAAATTGAAAGGTACAATGGTTTGCTAAAAACTACACTAAAGGCGCTTGGTGGTGGAACCTTTAAAAACTGGGATTCACATTTAGCAAAAGCCACTCGGTTGGTCAACACCAGGGGATCAACCAATCGAGCCGCGCCTGCCCAATCAGAAGTTCTGCGGACTGTAGAAGGAGATAAAGTCCCTGTAGTACACATGACAAACACGTTAGGAAAGGCGGTCTGGGTTCCTCCTGCCTCAGGCAAAGGCAAGCCCGTTCGTGGGATTGTTTTTGCCCAGGGACCTGGCAGCACCTGGTGGGTGATGCTTAAGGATGGAGAAATTCGGTGTGTACCCCAAGGGGATTTGAGTTTAGGTGAAAATATTCAATACTGAACTGCATGATGTGAATTGCCATGCTAACAGTGTTTAGTAAGCGTCGTCCAGATCAAGACAGTGATGATGAAACCAGAGCCAGCTTCTTCGAAGTTGATGTCTTTAACCCACCAACAGTGGTCATGAGCTGCACTTGTACCATTTTTCCTGCCCTGGGAGACGGTCGTGACAAAATGAACTTAAGGAACTTTTTAAAGGATGGTCCACTGATTAATTACTCCTGTGTATATATGTACCTATGTGTATATATATATATATATATATATATAGTAGTAGTGATTAATTAGATTGTATTGATAGATTGTATCGATAAGGTTTAAGCATTCAGTGAATGGCATATTATAAGGGGTGGAATGTCCTGGTTTTGCTAAAAACATGTTTCTCTTTCAGTGAATTTGCCTGTCAGCTAAAGCCTTCATATTCACTGCATCTTCCTGGAGAACCAGACACGTGTTTTGGGAAACCTAGCAATGGAATGCAAACTTATTGATAAGCACGGATGGACATCTCGCGAGAGGGGCGACGAGAAGCAAGTGACCAAGAAACTGAGCAACTGTGTATAACATCCCATTCACGTGAATACTTCACGTAAAGTGGGAGATCACGAGGATCTCGTCCCTTTTCCCTTTGCCCTTTTCCCTGCTGCTTATGGCCGACATTAGGAGAGGACCTTGCTAGTCGTCCCTGCGAACTGAGGCCTAGTGAGAGACTGAATCCAGCTCCGGTTGGCTGCACGGTCCAGTCCAGGACTTTGGTTGCCGGCTCTGCAGTTGCTGAGACTTTCCAGATTGGTTTTGTATATTTTGTATTATTTTCTCTATTCTTATTAGTAGCATTACTAAAACATCTTTAATTTTTTCCAACTCTCTTCACTCTGTCCTTCTTTTCCTCCCGATGGCCTCTCCTTAGTGGAAAGGGGGAAGAGGGAGGGGGAAGTGGGGGCGGGGGGGAGAGGGCGTTAACAATACATCTGCCAGGGTTTTATTGTCACCCCGCAATCTTAACCTTCGACAACGGGGTACAGACAAGAGCAGCCGGACGAGGGAAACGTACCAGGACAACACTGGCAAAGAGAGTTCTCCGAGCTGCCTGGAAAAGGGGGGTGTCGACACCGGCCGGCACGAACGGCTCCCTTCTCGGGTCGGCCGGAAGCGTTGCCGTGCCGGGGGGCGGCTGCCGGCCTGTGGGCCGGGGGCTGCGGCTGTTTGGGGCGCTGCCCCCGCTTTGTTTTCCTAGGGGAGCCCCCCCACTTTCGGGGGCTTGTGGTACGTGCACGTGCAAATGACACGATGTTCCCAGCTGCTCTGTTCTCTGCCTTGTTTTTCCAGGTGCCTGTCCCTGTTTTCTCTTCCCGCTTTTGAAGAGAAGCTGCCGAGGTAGCGTGTGCTGCGATGAAGTTGTACGAGATGTAGCCCTCGTGAACCGGTTGACGCGAGGGAAATGCTTTCCGACCGCCTGCACGGTGAGGGGACGTTTTTCACCTTTCAGCTCCTTCTGCGTGACAAGAGGGAGACGGAAGGTTAAGTAACACGTTGTTTAGAAGCTGAGAGCTTAGTTTGTATTTAACGAATAATCAAGAGACGTGTCGTCAGCGAGAAACTAAACGATTATAACTAACCTCATCAAACGAAGTCAAGAATGCGGCTTAGCAGCGCTGCTGACTCTGCCGTCCCGTTTCCTTCCCCGTTTCAGCCGGCGAGGCGGCCGGAGGACCCGCTCCGTGCGGCCGCGGGACCCGCGGAGTCGAGGGCTCTCTCGGCGCGCCCCGGGGATTTCTCCGGAGAGACTCCTCGTCTCGGTCGCGTCGCGGCGGGGACGGACGAGGACCTCTGGTGAGGGGTCTTTCTTCGCCGAGAGCCGGGAGCGGGCACGCGCTCGCGAGGCGTCCGTAAGTCGCGGTACGGAATGTAGGCAGGATAGCGCGTACGGGCTTGCGAGCGCCTTAAAGGCGTACGGTAGTTGCTGTGGGGTTGCTCGTGCGGCCAGCTTTTGGTGTCGGTTGTTCCGGCGCTCCGCCGCGGTGTAGAGCCGGCTCCGTACGTAGCGCTGAGGCGTCCCGTCGTTGGGTTTAATTCTCGGATAGGCCTTGGTTCTGACTGTGCGCTCGAACGCCAAAAACTACAGCAGAAGCTGCGGTGGCTTTAGCGTGCAAGGGGCGTGAGCGCTGTGAAGCCGCCCGCGTTGCCGAGCGTCCCGATTGCGGCGCTGAGCGTTAGACAGACTCGAGCCGCGTGCCGGAATTGTTTTGTTTTGGAGAGGGCGGGATAAACTCGGAGCACAACTCGTGAGGGCGGTACGTCGTGGGTAGGTTTTAGTATTGCCTGTGGAGTGCTGCTAGAAGCGTTCATAGTTATTGCTTGTCTCTGTTACAAGATGAGCCGTGTCGTCCTGCGTGACGCGTAACGGGAGGACGGCGTAGTAGCGGTACTCTGCAAAAGAGCCCGTTAGGGGGTATTTTAGCTCGCGGGAAAGAGATTGGGGAACCAGCTGGTGGTAATGCGAGTAGAGCAGCCCCGGCGAAATCTGATGAGCAGAGGCCATCGTATAAATTGGACAAGGAAGGAAAGGCTGCGGGCAAAGCGCGGTGCTGCACCCGGCCGCCCCGATGCGGTGCCTCGGTGCTGCCGCCCTGTGGCGAAACTCGGGTACTGCAGCGCACGGCCGGGGGGCAGAGACGCTGTTCGAGCCGCGGGGGTTCGCGGTCAGGTCTGTGGGTGTCAGCGTCCGTCCCCCCGACGGGGGTCAGGTCCCCGTTTGTGTGCAAACGACATCCCTCCCTCGATGGCTCCTTAGAAGGGTTAATCCCAATCCTCGTTCTTTTGGCAGCGGTGGATCTGTGACCTCGCGGGGAAGCCCAGGCCGCTGCACAGAGCTCGTCGGGAGCGGGAGCTGCGGAGGCGGGGGCCCTCGACGAGCCAGAGCTGCGGCAGACGGAGGGGGCGCGACGCTGCCCGGGGGCCGCGTCAGGCGGAGCCGAAGTGACCTGCGGCGGCAACGAGCGGGAGCCGCTCGGAGCTGGAGCGGCCGTTGGCCGCGCTTTCCCTGGGGAGGTGAGCGCGGGGAGCCCGGCCTCTCTCTCCCTCGGGGATTAAACCCGCGCCCGTCCGCGCCCTTCCCGGGGGCAGCGGCGAGGCGGGGTCCCCCGGCTCTCCCGGGGCGGCCCCGCTGCCAGGGGGCGCGGGCGAGGCGGCAGCGCCTCCTCGGTGCCGGGGGGCGGAGGGGAGAGAGACCTGCCGGCCGGAGCCGCGGGGCGCGCGGCCCCTCGGGCAGGGCGCTCCCGGTCTCTCGGGCGCAGGCCGGGGGCGGCAGACGGGTTCAGGTGCTTTGGCCTGCTTTTTTGCCAGCGTCGCCTTCTCCGCGCCGTGAAGGAAATCCCGCGCGGCCGATTCCGCTCGCCGCTCGGGAGATGCCGCGTCTGGGGCCGTGGACTGGGGAAGAACGTTTGCGAGTTGGAGGGCGCTACAAGATATTCCACGGGGAAGCCGGGGAAGAGGCAAATTGGCTGCCAGTGGAGTTGCGTTCCGTGCAGCCTTCAGTTTAGGACGTTCAGCTTGTCCTTCCAGAAAAGGAGCAGTCGTTGGTAGGGCCGAGAGAGGCTTTTGAGTGCGTGATCAGAATCGAAGCCAAATGGCACTTGGCGTGGCCGCTGTGGGTCTTGGCTTTCAGTGGTTTCCCCGCGGCTGCCTGGTGTTTGGGAGCTCGGAGCGGGCATTTTTTTTTCCCCAAGGAGAGGCTGTGCTTAAAAAAGACAGACAAGGCGGGTGAGGATGCAGAGCGGGCCAATCAGATCGGTCGGGAGGGCTGGAGGGGCGGAGCGCCGATAGGCGGGGAGAATGGCAATTGATGTGCGTAGGCAGCCAATGAGGTTGCCGGAGGGGCGGGCGTTGCGGTGTCCGTACTGCGCATGCCCAAAGTGCGCAGTCCTCAGTCAGGTCCGACGCTGAGGCGGGCACCTGGGCGCGGAGCGCGGGAAGGAGCATCCAATAGGAGGACGGCGCGGCGGGGTGGAAAGCAGCCAATCGGAGCGCGCCGTCTCAATCCCGTTTGAACAGCTGCCTCCCTGGCAAACGCGTCCGTGGGGTCTCGGGGCGGGTACCGGGAGTTAACGGGGAAACGGGGGTCGGGGCGAGGGAGGGGAGGCTGTGGAGCGCTCATTTTGGCCTCTCCGTCCCGTTTGCCTCTCTCTGCCTCTCTCTGTGTCACCTTGTCTTGCTCCCTGTCTTTCTCTGATAAGCTGACCTGCTCTTTGCCCTTCTTTTTTTGTGGAATCACAGGCTCCTTCTGCTCGGAAAAGACACGTGCAATTTTAAATTTGGGTTTGAATTCTAGGGTTTTTTTTCCCCATTAGTGTAAATGGACGGCACGTTGTCCTGTGGCTCAATCCCCGTTCTGTTCCGTGGAGCCTTCAGTTTAGGATGTTCAGGTAAGCAAGTTTGTCCTTCCCGAAAAGGAGCACTCATTGGTAAGGGCCGAGAGAGGCTTTTAAGTGCGTGATCAGAATCGAAGCCAAATGGCACTTGACGTTGCTGCTGTGGGTCTTGGCTTTCACTGGTTTCTCCACGGCTCCCTGGTGTTTGGGAGCTCGGAGTGGGCACGTTTTTTCCCCAAGGAGAGGCTGTGCTTAAAAAAGAATGCGTTTCCTCAGAGGAGTGCAAGTCCGTGTGCGTAAGACAGACAAGAACCCCAGCCTAGTCAAGTTCTGAGCGTGCGTCTGTCAGACGGCTGCTTTACGTTGCCGAGCGCACAGCCGTGCAATGGTAAGGGCGAAGGGCAACGCAAGACAGAAGGGTTTTTTTCTGCTGCGGGTGACCAGCCGCCCCCCTTTTCCGCGTAAAGCAGAGGAGCGCGGTTCGTTGTCGCCTTTTAAACGCGGCGGCGGCGGCAAGCCGCGCGGCCGAAGGGCGCGGGGGGGGGGCCCCGCAGGGCGGCGAGCGGGCGGGTGAGGATGCAGAGCGGACCAATCAGATGGCGCGGGAGGGCTGGAGGGCTGGAGGAGCGGAGCGCTGGTTGGCTGCGTGGGCACGTCAGTTGCCATTCTGTCTGCCTATCAGATTGCCGGAGGGGCGGGCGTCGAGGGCTGTGCACTGCGCATGCCCCAAAGAGCGAGCGCTGATAGGCGGAGAGATGCTGATTGGCGTGCCGCCCGCAGCCAATGATGTTGCCGAAGAGGCGGGCGTTGCGGTCTCCCTACTGCGCATGCCCCAGTCGCGAGCGCCGATAGGCGGCGAGAGAGGTGATTGACGTGTCCCGGGGAGCCAACCGGGATGCGGCAAGGGGCGGGTGCTGCGGTCTCCCTACTGCGCATGCCCCAGTCGCGAGCGCTGATAGGCGGCGAGAGAGGTGATTGACGTGTCCCGGGGAGCCAACCGGGGTGCGGCAAGGGGCGGGAGCTGCGGTCTCCCTAGTGCGCATGCCCAAACCGCGAGCGCTGGTAGGCCCGCGGTGTCTCGGTGCGGGCTGGGGCGGGGGGAGACCGGGAGCGAACGGGAACGGGGGTCGGGGCGGCTGCGGAGCGCTCGCTGCGGCCGGCGCCCGGGCATCGGGAGGCAGGCGGCTCAGGGCCGCCCTTCGTGAGGTTCCCCGGAGGCGGCAGAAGGGCAGAGGGGAAGGAGGCGACAGCCGGGGAGCTCCCGCCGCGGGGGTCTCCGGGGCGCGGCGGCTGTCGGTGCCCGCGGAGCCCGGCGGGACGGCGGGGGAGCGCGAGGGGAACGGAGCGGCGAAAGAGGCGGCAGGTGAGTGCGGCAGCGGCGAGGGTGACCGTGCCGTTGGAACGGGGGGAGCGGGAGGGGCCGGCGCGGCGCGGCGCGGAGGCGTTCGGTTCCGTTTCCCCCCCCCGCCCTTACGGCCGAGCTGGCGAAGCTGCTGGGAGGCGTGCGACCCTGAGGGCAGGGGCACTGCAGGCTTGCGGTCCGGAGCCGCGTCTCCCTCCGGCGCAGCGCCCGTGCCCGGTGCGGCAGCCCCTCCGGGAGCGGCGCAGCCCCCGTCGGTCGCGGGGACGTTTAAAAGCAGAGCTAAGGCGCGGGTGCGGGCTGGGCGGCGTGGCGAGCGGGGCGCCGCTTCGGCGGGAGCTCGGGGCGAGGCCCGGCGGGTTCCGTGTCCTGCAGGCGCGGCTTTCGCGCCGCGGCTCTCTCTGTGCGCTTTTTGGTTTCGTGGCGTTTGTTTTTTGGGGTTTTTTTGGCGGGATTCCCGCGAAACGCGGCACGACCGCTCGCCCGGGGCTGCCGCGGCGGGTCTCAGTGCCGCCGTCCTGTGGGCAAAGCGCGGTACTGCACCCGGCCGCCCCAATGCGGTGCCGCGGCGCGCCTCGGTGCTGCCGCCCTGTGGCGAAACTCGGGTACTGCAGCGCACGGCCGGGGGCAGAGACGCCGATTGAGCCGCGGGGGTTCGCGGTCGGGTCTGTGCGTGCCAGTGTCCGTCCCCCCGGCGGGGGTCAGGTCCCCGTTTGTGTGCAAACGACATCCCTCCCTCGATGCCTCCTTAAACGTTTAATGGCGTAAATATTTATCTCTATACTGACTCATGGATGGTAGCAAATGCCTTGTGGGGGTGGCTACAGCAACGGAAGAAAAGCAACTGGCAGCGCAGAGGTAAACCCATTTGGGCTGCCACGCTGTGGCAAGACATTGCTGCTCGGCTAGAGAGCCTGCCTGTGAAAGCTGGTCACGTAGATGCTCATGTGCCTAAAAGTCGAGCCACCGAGGAACATCTAAACAACCAACAAGCAGATCAAGCTGCTAAGATTAAAGTAGCTGAGGTGGACTTGGACTGGCAACATAAAGGTGAACTTTTCCTAGCTCGGTGGGCCCATGGCGCTTCAGGGCATCAAGGCAGAGATGCAACATAGAAATGGGCTCGCGATCGAGGGGTGGATTTAACTATGGACACTATTTCACAGGTCATTCATGAATGTGAGACTTGCGCCGAAATCAAACAAGCGAAACGGTTAAAGCCTGTATGGTACGGGGGGCGATGGTTAAAGTGTAAGTATGGAGAAGCTTGGCAGATTGATTGTATTACACTTCCACAAACACGTCAAGGTAAGCGTTCTGTACTTACAATGGTGGAAGCAACCACTGGATGGTTGGAAACATATGCCGTACCTCATGCTACAGCCCGAAATGCTATCTTGGGCGTTGAAAAGCAAGTCCTTTGGCGACGCGGTGCGCCAGAAAGAATTGAATCAGACAACGGTACTCGTTTCAAAAACAGTCTTATAGACAATTGGGCCAAAGAACATGGTATTGAGTGGGTATATCATATTCCATATCGTGCACCAGCCTCTGGGAAAATTGAAAGGTACAATGGTTTGCTAAAAACTACACTAAAGGCGCTTGGTGGTGGAACCTTTAAAAACTGGGATTCACATTTAGCAAAAGCCACTCGGTTGGTCAACACCAGGGGATCAACCAATCGAGCCGCGCCTGCCCAATCAGAAGTTCTGCGGACTGTAGAAGGAGATAAAGTCCCTGTAGTACACATGACAAACACGTTAGGAAAGGCGGTCTGGGTTCCTCCTGCCTCAGGCAAAGGCAAGCCCGTTCGTGGGATTGTTTTTGCCCAGGGACCTGGCAGCACCTGGTGGGTGATGCTTAAGGATGGAGAAATTCGGTGTGTACCCCAAGGGGATTTGAGTTTAGGTGAAAATATTCAATACTGAACTGCATGATGTGAATTGCCATGCTAACAGTGTTTAGTAAGCGTCGTCCAGATCAAGACAGTGATGATGAAACCAGAGCCAGCTTCTTCGAAGTTGATGTCTTTAACCCACCAACAGTGGTCATGAGCTGCACTTGTACCATTTTTCCTGCCCTGGGAGACGGTCGTGACAAAATGAACTTAAGGAACTTTTTAAAGGATGGTCCACTGATTAATTACTCCTGTGTATATATGTACCTATGTGTATATATATATATATATATATATATAGTAGTAGTGATTAATTAGATTGTATTGATAGATTGTATCGATAAGGTTTAAGCATTCAGTGAATGGCATATTATAAGGGGTGGAATGTCCTGGTTTTGCTAAAAACATGTTTCTCTTTCAGTGAATTTGCCTGTCAGCTAAAGCCTTCATATTCACTGCATCTTCCTGGAGAACCAGACACGTGTTTTGGGAAACCTAGCAATGGAATGCAAACTTATTGATAAGCACGGATGGACATCTCGCGAGAGGGGCGACGAGAAGCAAGTGACCAAGAAACTGAGCAACTGTGTATAACATCCCATTCACGTGAATACTTCACGTAAAGTGGGAGATCACGAGGATCTCGTCCCTTTTCCCTTTGCCCTTTTCCCTGCTGCTTATGGCCGACATTAGGAGAGGACCTTGCTAGTCGTCCCTGCGAACTGAGGCCTAGTGAGAGACTGAATCCAGCTCCGGTTGGCTGCACGGTCCAGTCCAGGACTTTGGTTGCCGGCTCTGCAGTTGCTGAGACTTTCCAGATTGGTTTTGTATATTTTGTATTATTTTCTCTATTCTTATTAGTAGCATTACTAAAACATCTTTAATTTTTTCCAACTCTCTTCACTCTGTCCTTCTTTTCCTCCCGATGGCCTCTCCTTAGTGGAAAGGGGGAAGAGGGAGGGGGAAGTGGGGGCGGGGGGGAGAGGGCGTTAACAATACATCTGCCAGGGTTTTATTGTCACCCCGCAATCTTAACCTTCGACAACGGGGTACAGACAAGAGCAGCCGGACGAGGGAAACGTACCAGGACAACACTGGCAAAGAGAGTTCTCCGAGCTGCCTGGAAAAGGGGGGTGTCGACACCGGCCGGCACGAACGGCTCCCTTCTCGGGTCGGCCGGAAGCGTTGCCGTGCCGGGGGGCGGCTGCCGGCCTGTGGGCCGGGGGCTGCGGCTGTTTGGGGCGCTGCCCCCGCTTTGTTTTCCTAGGGGAGCCCCCCCACTTTCGGGGGCTTGTGGTACGTGCACGTGCAAATGACACGATGTTCCCAGCTGCTCTGTTCTCTGCCTTGTTTTTCCAGGTGCCTGTCCCTGTTTTCTCTTCCCGCTTTTGAAGAGAAGCTGCCGAGGTAGCGTGTGCTGCGATGAAGTTGTACGAGATGTAGCCCTCGTGAACCGGTTGACGCGAGGGAAATGCTTTCCGACCGCCTGCACGGTGAGGGGACGTTTTTCACCTTTCAGCTCCTTCTGCGTGACAAGAGGGAGACGGAAGGTTAAGTAACACGTTGTTTAGAAGCTGAGAGCTTAGTTTGTATTTAACGAATAATCAAGAGACGTGTCGTCAGCGAGAAACTAAACGATTATAACTAACCTCATCAAACGAAGTCAAGAATGCGGCTTAGCAGCGCTGCTGACTCTGCCGTCCCGTTTCCTTCCCCGTTTCAGCCGGCGAGGCGGCCGGAGGACCCGCTCCGTGCGGCCGCGGGACCCGCGGAGTCGAGGGCTCTCTCGGCGCGCCCCGGGGATTTCTCCGGAGAGACTCCTCGTCTCGGTCGCGTCGCGGCGGGGACGGACGAGGACCTCTGGTGAGGGGTCTTTCTTCGCCGAGAGCCGGGAGCGGGCACGCGCTCGCGAGGCGTCCGTAAGTCGCGGTACGGAATGTAGGCAGGATAGCGCGTACGGGCTTGCGAGCGCCTTAAAGGCGTACGGTAGTTGCTGTGGGGTTGCTCGTGCGGCCAGCTTTTGGTGTCGGTTGTTCCGGCGCTCCGCCGCGGTGTAGAGCCGGCTCCGTACGTAGCGCTGAGGCGTCCCGTCGTTGGGTTTAATTCTCGGATAGGCCTTGGTTCTGACTGTGCGCTCGAACGCCAAAAACTACAGCAGAAGCTGCGGTGGCTTTAGCGTGCAAGGGGCGTGAGCGCTGTGAAGCCGCCCGCGTTGCCGAGCGTCCCGATTGCGGCGCTGAGCGTTAGACAGACTCGAGCCGCGTGCCGGAATTGTTTTGTTTTGGAGAGGGCGGGATAAACTCGGAGCACAACTCGTGAGGGCGGTACGTCGTGGGTAGGTTTTAGTATTGCCTGTGGAGTGCTGCTAGAAGCGTTCATAGTTATTGCTTGTCTCTGTTACAAGATGAGCCGTGTCGTCCTGCGTGACGCGTAACGGGAGGACGGCGTAGTAGCGGTACTCTGCAAAAGAGCCCGTTAGGGGGTATTTTAGCTCGCGGGAAAGAGATTGGGGAACCAGCTGGTGGTAATGCGAGTAGAGCAGCCCCGGCGAAATCTGATGAGCAGAGGCCATCGTATAAATTGGACAAGGAAGGAAAGGCTGCGGGCAAAGCGCGGTGCTGCACCCGGCCGCCCCGATGCGGTGCCTCGGTGCTGCCGCCCTGTGGCGAAACTCGGGTACTGCAGCGCACGGCCGGGGGGCAGAGACGCTGTTCGAGCCGCGGGGGTTCGCGGTCAGGTCTGTGGGTGTCAGCGTCCGTCCCCCCGACGGGGGTCAGGTCCCCGTTTGTGTGCAAACGACATCCCTCCCTCGATGGCTCCTTAGAAGGGTTAATCCCAATCCTCGTTCTTTTGGCAGCGGTGGATCTGTGACCTCGCGGGGAAGCCCAGGCCGCTGCACAGAGCTCGTCGGGAGCGGGAGCTGCGGAGGCGGGGGCCCTCGACGAGCCAGAGCTGCGGCAGACGGAGGGGGCGCGACGCTGCCCGGGGGCCGCGTCAGGCGGAGCCGAAGTGACCTGCGGCGGCAACGAGCGGGAGCCGCTCGGAGCTGGAGCGGCCGTTGGCCGCGCTTTCCCTGGGGAGGTGAGCGCGGGGAGCCCGGCCTCTCTCTCCCTCGGGGATTAAACCCGCGCCCGTCCGCGCCCTTCCCGGGGGCAGCGGCGAGGCGGGGTCCCCCGGCTCTCCCGGGGCGGCCCCGCTGCCAGGGGGCGCGGGCGAGGCGGCAGCGCCTCCTCGGTGCCGGGGGGCGGAGGGGAGAGAGACCTGCCGGCCGGAGCCGCGGGGCGCGCGGCCCCTCGGGCAGGGCGCTCCCGGTCTCTCGGGCGCAGGCCGGGGGCGGCAGACGGGTTCAGGTGCTTTGGCCTGCTTTTTTGCCAGCGTCGCCTTCTCCGCGCCGTGAAGGAAATCCCGCGCGGCCGATTCCGCTCGCCGCTCGGGAGATGCCGCGTCTGGGGCCGTGGACTGGGGAAGAACGTTTGCGAGTTGGAGGGCGCTACAAGATATTCCACGGGGAAGCCGGGGAAGAGGCAAATTGGCTGCCAGTGGAGTTGCGTTCCGTGCAGCCTTCAGTTTAGGACGTTCAGCTTGTCCTTCCAGAAAAGGAGCAGTCGTTGGTAGGGCCGAGAGAGGCTTTTGAGTGCGTGATCAGAATCGAAGCCAAATGGCACTTGGCGTGGCCGCTGTGGGTCTTGGCTTTCAGTGGTTTCCCCGCGGCTGCCTGGTGTTTGGGAGCTCGGAGCGGGCATTTTTTTTTCCCCAAGGAGAGGCTGTGCTTAAAAAAGACAGACAAGGCGGGTGAGGATGCAGAGCGGGCCAATCAGATCGGTCGGGAGGGCTGGAGGGGCGGAGCGCCGATAGGCGGGGAGAATGGCAATTGATGTGCGTAGGCAGCCAATGAGGTTGCCGGAGGGGCGGGCGTTGCGGTGTCCGTACTGCGCATGCCCAAAGTGCGCAGTCCTCAGTCAGGTCCGACGCTGAGGCGGGCACCTGGGCGCGGAGCGCGGGAAGGAGCATCCAATAGGAGGACGGCGCGGCGGGGTGGAAAGCAGCCAATCGGAGCGCGCCGTCTCAATCCCGTTTGAACAGCTGCCTCCCTGGCAAACGCGTCCGTGGGGTCTCGGGGCGGGTACCGGGAGTTAACGGGGAAACGGGGGTCGGGGCGAGGGAGGGGAGGCTGTGGAGCGCTCATTTTGGCCTCTCCGTCCCGTTTGCCTCTCTCTGCCTCTCTCTGTGTCACCTTGTCTTGCTCCCTGTCTTTCTCTGATAAGCTGACCTGCTCTTTGCCCTTCTTTTTTTGTGGAATCACAGGCTCCTTCTGCTCGGAAAAGACACGTGCAATTTTAAATTTGGGTTTGAATTCTAGGGTTTTTTTTCCCCATTAGTGTAAATGGACGGCACGTTGTCCTGTGGCTCAATCCCCGTTCTGTTCCGTGGAGCCTTCAGTTTAGGATGTTCAGGTAAGCAAGTTTGTCCTTCCCGAAAAGGAGCACTCATTGGTAAGGGCCGAGAGAGGCTTTTAAGTGCGTGATCAGAATCGAAGCCAAATGGCACTTGACGTTGCTGCTGTGGGTCTTGGCTTTCACTGGTTTCTCCACGGCTCCCTGGTGTTTGGGAGCTCGGAGTGGGCACGTTTTTTCCCCAAGGAGAGGCTGTGCTTAAAAAAGAATGCGTTTCCTCAGAGGAGTGCAAGTCCGTGTGCGTAAGACAGACAAGAACCCCAGCCTAGTCAAGTTCTGAGCGTGCGTCTGTCAGACGGCTGCTTTACGTTGCCGAGCGCACAGCCGTGCAATGGTAAGGGCGAAGGGCAACGCAAGACAGAAGGGTTTTTTTCTGCTGCGGGTGACCAGCCGCCCCCCTTTTCCGCGTAAAGCAGAGGAGCGCGGTTCGTTGTCGCCTTTTAAACGCGGCGGCGGCGGCAAGCCGCGCGGCCGAAGGGCGCGGGGGGGGGCCCCGCAGGGCGGCGAGCGGGCGGGTGAGGATGCAGAGCGGACCAATCAGATGGCGCGGGAGGGCTGGAGGGCTGGAGGAGCGGAGCGCTGGTTGGCTGCGTGGGCACGTCAGTTGCCATTCTGTCTGCCTATCAGATTGCCGGAGGGGCGGGCGTCGAGGGCTGTGCACTGCGCATGCCCCAAAGAGCGAGCGCTGATAGGCGGAGAGATGCTGATTGGCGTGCCGCCCGCAGCCAATGATGTTGCCGAAGAGGCGGGCGTTGCGGTCTCCCTACTGCGCATGCCCCAGTCGCGAGCGCCGATAGGCGGCGAGAGAGGTGATTGACGTGTCCCGGGGAGCCAACCGGGATGCGGCAAGGGGCGGGTGCTGCGGTCTCCCTACTGCGCATGCCCCAGTCGCGAGCGCTGATAGGCGGCGAGAGAGGTGATTGACGTGTCCCGGGGAGCCAACCGGGGTGCGGCAAGGGGCGGGAGCTGCGGTCTCCCTAGTGCGCATGCCCAAACCGCGAGCGCTGGTAGGCCCGCGGTGTCGCGGTGCGGGCTGGGGCGGGGGGAGACCGGGAGCGAACGGGAACGGGGGTCGGGGCGGCTGCGGAGCGCTCGCTGCGGCCGGCGCCCGGGCATCGGGAGGCAGGCGGCTCAGGGCCGCCCTTCGTGAGGTTCCCCGGAGGCGGCAGAAGGGCAGAGGGGAAGGAGGCGACAGCCGGGGAGCTCCCGCCGCGGGGGTCTCCGGGGCGCGGCGGCTGTCGGTGCCCGCGGAGCCCGGCGGGACGGCGGGGGAGCGCGAGGGGAACGGAGCGGCGAAAGAGGCGGCAGGTGAGTGCGGCAGCGGCGAGGGTGACCGTGCCGTTGGAACGGGGGGAGCGGGAGGGGCCGGCGCGGCGCGGCGCGGAGGCGTTCGGTTCCGTTTCCCCCCCCGCCCTTACGGCCGAGCTGGCGAAGCTGCTGGGAGGCGTGCGACCCTGAGGGCAGGGGCACTGCAGGCTTGCGGTCCGGAGCCGCGTCTCCCTCCGGCGCAGCGCCCGTGCCCGGTGCGGCAGCCCCTCCGGGAGCGGCGCAGCCCCCGTCGGTCGCGGGGACGTTTAAAAGCAGAGCTAAGGCGCGGGTGCGGGCTGGGCGGCGTGGCGAGCGGGGCGCCGCTTCGGCGGGAGCTCGGGGCGAGGCCCGGCGGGTTCCGTGTCCTGCAGGCGCGGCTTTCGCGCCGCGGCTCTCTCTGTGCGCTTTTTGGTTTCGTGGCGTTTGTTTTTTGGGGTTTTTTTGGCGGGATTCCCGCGAAACGCGGCACGACCGCTCGCCCGGGGCTGCCGCGGCGGGTCTCAGTGCCGCCGTCCTGTGGGCAAAGCGCGGTACTGCACCCGGCCGCCCCAATGCGGTGCCGCGGCGCGCCTCGGTGCTGCCGCCCTGTGGCGAAACTCGGGTACTGCAGCGCACGGCCGGGGGCAGAGACGCCGATTGAGCCGCGGGGGTTCGCGGTCGGGTCTGTGCGTGCCAGTGTCCGTCCCCCCGGCGGGGGTCAGGTCCCCGTTTGTGTGCAAACGACATCCCTCCCTCGATGCCTCCTTAAACGTTTAATGGCGTAAATATTTATCTCTATACTGACTCATGGATGGTAGCAAATGCCTTGTGGGGGTGGCTACAGCAACGGAAGAAAAGCAACTGGCAGCGCAGAGGTAAACCCATTTGGGCTGCCACGCTGTGGCAAGACATTGCTGCTCGGCTAGAGAGCCTGCCTGTGAAAGCTGGTCACGTAGATGCTCATGTGCCTAAAAGTCGAGCCACCGAGGAACATCTAAACAACCAACAAGCAGATCAAGCTGCTAAGATTAAAGTAGCTGAGGTGGACTTGGACTGGCAACATAAAGGTGAACTTTTCCTAGCTCGGTGGGCCCATGGCGCTTCAGGGCATCAAGGCAGAGATGCAACATAGAAATGGGCTCGCGATCGAGGGGTGGATTTAACTATGGACACTATTTCACAGGTCATTCATGAATGTGAGACTTGCGCCGAAATCAAACAAGCGAAACGGTTAAAGCCTGTATGGTACGGGGGGCGATGGTTAAAGTGTAAGTATGGAGAAGCTTGGCAGATTGATTGTATTACACTTCCACAAACACGTCAAGGTAAGCGTTCTGTACTTACAATGGTGGAAGCAACCACTGGATGGTTGGAAACATATGCCGTACCTCATGCTACAGCCCGAAATGCTATCTTGGGCGTTGAAAAGCAAGTCCTTTGGCGACGCGGTGCGCCAGAAAGAATTGAATCAGACAACGGTACTCGTTTCAAAAACAGTCTTATAGACAATTGGGCCAAAGAACATGGTATTGAGTGGGTATATCATATTCCATATCGTGCACCAGCCTCTGGGAAAATTGAAAGGTACAATGGTTTGCTAAAAACTACACTAAAGGCGCTTGGTGGTGGAACCTTTAAAAACTGGGATTCACATTTAGCAAAAGCCACTCGGTTGGTCAACACCAGGGGATCAACCAATCGAGCCGCGCCTGCCCAATCAGAAGTTCTGCGGACTGTAGAAGGAGATAAAGTCCCTGTAGTACACATGACAAACACGTTAGGAAAGGCGGTCTGGGTTCCTCCTGCCTCAGGCAAAGGCAAGCCCGTTCGTGGGATTGTTTTTGCCCAGGGACCTGGCAGCACCTGGTGGGTGATGCTTAAGGATGGAGAAATTCGGTGTGTACCCCAAGGGGATTTGAGTTTAGGTGAAAATATTCAATACTGAACTGCATGATGTGAATTGCCATGCTAACAGTGTTT
>JAVLUU010001046.1:25000-26519 GCA_032206185.1 Columba guinea | reverse complement strand
AAAGAAAAAAGAAGAAAGAGAGTAAAAGAAAGAATGAAAGAAAGAAAGAGGAAATAAAGAAAGAAAAGAAAGAAAGAAAGAAAGAAAGAAAAGAAAGAAAGAAAGAAAGAAAAAGAAACAAGAAAGAAAGAAAGAAGAAGAAAGAAAGAAAGAAAAAAAAAGAAAGAAAAAAGAAAGAAAGAAAAAGAAAGAAAGAAAGATAGAAGGAATAAAGAAAGGACAGAAAGAAAGACAGAAAGAAAGAAAGGAAAAGAAGGAAAGTAAGAAAGAAAGAAAGAAAAAAAGAAAGAAAGAAAGAAAAAAAAGAAAGATAAAAGAAAGAAAGAAAAAGAAAAGAAAGAAAGAAGAAAAAATAAAGAAAGACAGAAAGAAAGACAGAAAGGAAGAGAAAAAGAAGAAAGAAAGGAAAGAAAAAGAAGGAAAAAGAGAAAGAAAGGGAAAGAAGAAAGAAAGAAAAAGAAAAGAATAAAGAAAGAAAGAAAGAAAAAAGAAAGAAAAAAGAAAGAAAGAATGAAAAAAGAAAGGAAGGAAAAAAGAAAGAAAAGAAAGAAAGAAAAAGAAAAAAGCAGAAAGAAAGAAAGAAAGGATAATAAAAGGAAAGAAAGAAGAAAGAAAGAAAGAAAGAAAGAAAGAAAAAAGAGGAAAGAAAGAAAGAAAAGAAAGACAAAAGAAAAAAGAAAGAAAGAAAGACAGAAAGAAAAAAGAAAGAAAGAAAGAAAGAAAAAGAAAAAAGAAAAGAAAGAAAGACAGAAAGAAAGAAAAAAGAAAGACAGAAAGAAAGAGAGAAAGAAAGACAGAAGAAAGACAGAAAGAAAGAAAAAAAGAAGAAGAAAGAAAAAAGAAAGAAAGAAAGAAAGTCAGAAAAGACAGAAAGAAAGAAAGAAGAAAAATAAAGAAAGAAAGACAGAAAGACAGAAAAAAAAGAAAGAAAAAGAAAGAAAGAAAAAAGAAAGAAATAAAGAATGAAGAAAGAAAAAGAAAGGAAGACAGAAAGAAAGGAAGAAGAAAAGAAAAGAAAGAAAGAAATAAAGGAAAGGAAGAAAGAAGAAAGAAAGAGAAAAAAGATAGAAAGAAAGAAAGAAAAAAGAAGATGAAGAAAAGAAAGAAAGGAAGAAAGATGAAAGATAGAAAGAAAAGAAAGAAAAAAGAAAGAAAGACAAAGACAGAAAGAAAGAAAAAAGAAAAAGAAAGAAAAAGAAAGAAAGAAGAAAGATAAGAAAGACAGAAAGAAGAAAGAAAAGAAAGAAAAGAAAGAAAAAAGAGAAAGAAAGAAAGAAAGAAGAAATAAAGAAAAAAGAAAGACAGAAAGAAAGAAAAAAAGAAGAAGGAAAAAGAAAGAAAGAAGAAAGAAATAAAAAATAAAGAAAGAAACAAAAAAGAAAGAAAGAAAGACAGAACCCTTTCATTCTGTATTTCTTTCTGTCTTCTTTTTCTTTCTTTCTTTCTTCTTTCTTTCTTTTTTCTTTTTCTTTATTTCTTACTTTCTTCCTTTCCATTCTTTCTTTTTTCTTTTTTCTTT
>JAVLUU010001046.1:20000-22500 GCA_032206185.1 Columba guinea | reverse complement strand
TTTCTTCTTTCTTTCTTTCTTTCTTTCTTTTTCTTTCTTTTTTCTTTCTTTCTTGCTTTATTTCTTCTTACTTTCTTTCTTTCTTTATTTATTTTTGTTTCTTTCTTTCTTTCTTTCTTTTATCTTTCTTTCTTTCTTGTTTCTTTCTTTATTTTATTTTCTTTCTTTCTGTCTTTCTTTCTTCTTTCTTTCTGTCTTTCTTTTTACTTTATTTTCTTTATTTCTTTCTTTTCTTCCTTTCTTTCTTTTTTCTTTCTTTATTCTTTCTTTATTTCTTCTTTCTTTCTATTTTCTTTCTTTCTTTCTATTTTCTTTCTTTCTTTGTTTTTTCTTTCTTTCTGTCTTTTTCTTTCTTTCATTCTTTCATTCTGTCTTTTTTTTTCTTTCTTTCGTTCTTTCTTTCTTTTCTTTCTTTTTCTTTTTTCTTTCTTTATTACTGTCTTTCTTTCTGTCTTTCTTTCTATCTGTCTTTCTTTCTTTCTTTCTATCTGTCTTTCTTTCTGTCTTTCTTTATGTCTTTCTTTCTTTCTTTTTTCTTTCTTTCTTTCTTTCTTTCTTTCTTTCATTTTTCTTTCTTTCTTTTTCTTTCTTTCATTTTCTTTCTGTCTTTTTTTCTTTCTTTCTTCTTTCTTTCTTTTTTCTTTCTTTCTTTTTTCTTTCTTTCTTTCTTTCTTTCTCTTTCTTGTTTCTTTCTTTCTTTTTCTTTCTTTCTTTCTTTCTTCTTTCTTTCTTTCTTTCTTTTCTTTCTTTTTCTTCTTTCTTTCTTTCTTTCTGTCTTTCTTTCTTTCTTTCTGTCTTTCTTTCTTTCTGTCTTTCTGTCTTTCTTTCTTTCTTTTCTCTTTCTTTCTTTCTTCTTTCTTGTTTCTTTCTTTCTTTCTTTTTCTTTCTTTCTTTCTTTCTTCTTTCTTTCTTTCTTTCTTCTTTCTTTCTTTCTTTCTTTCTTTATTTTTGTTTCTTTCTTTCTTTCTTTCTTCTTTCTTTCTTTTTTCTCTCTGTCTTTCTTTCTCTCTTTCTTTTTTCTTTCTTTCTTTTTTCTTTCTTTCTTCTTTCTTCCTTTTTTCTTTCTTTCTTTCTTTCTATTTTCTTTCTTTCTGTCTTTCTTTCTCCTTTCTTTCTTTCTTTCTTTATTTTATCTTTTTCTTTCTCTCTGTCTTTTTTTCTTTCTTTCTTTCTTCTTTCTTTTTTTCTTTCTTTCTGTCTTTCATTCTTTCTTTTCTTTCTTTTTCTTTTTTCTTTCTTTCTTTCTGTCTTTCTTTCTTTCTTTCATTTTCTTTCTTTCTTTCTTTCTTTCTTTCATTCTTTCTTCTTTCTTTCTTTCTTTTTCTTTCTTTCTTCTTTCTTACTTTCTTTCTTCTTTCTTTGTTTTTTCTATTTTCTTTCTTTCTTTCTTTTCTTTCTTTCTTTCTTTCTTTTTCTTTCTTTATTTCTTTCTTTTTTCTTTCTTTATTTCTTTCTTTTTTCTTTCTTTCTTTCTTTCTTTCTTTCTTCCTTTCTGTCTTTCTTTCTGTCTTTATTTCTTGCTTGCTTTTCTTTCTTTCTTCTTTCTTTCTTTCTTTTTTCTTTCTTTCTTTCTTTCTTTTTCTTTCTTTTTTTCCTTTCTTTCTTCTTTCTTTCTTGCTTTATTTCTTCTTTCTTTCTTTCTTTATTTATTTTTGTTTCTTTCTTTCTTTCTTTCTTTTATCTTTCTTTCTTTCTTGTTTCTTTCTTTATTTTTCTTTCTTTCTTTCTGTCTTTCTTTCTTCTTTCTTTCTGTCTTTCTTTTTACTTTATTTTCTTTATTTCTTTCTTTTCTTCCTTTCTTTCTTTTTTCTTTCTTTATTCTTTCTTTATTTCTTCTTTCTTTCTATTTTCTTTCTTTCTTTCTATTTTCTTTCTTTCTTTGTTTTTTCTTTCTTTCTGTCTTTTTCTTTCTTTCATTCTTTCATTCTGTCTTTTTTTTTCTACCTTTTTTCTTTTTTCTTTCTTTATTCTTTCTTTTTTCTTCTTTCTTTCTTTTTCTTTCTTTCTTTCTTTCTTTCTTTTTTCTTTCTTTCTTTCTTTGTTTCTTTCTTTCTTTTATCTTTCTTTCTTTCTTGTTTCTTTCTTTATTTTTCTTTCTTTCTTTCTTTCTTTCTTTCTTCTTTCTTTCTGTCTTTCTTTTTACTTTATTTTCTTTATTTCTTTCTTTTCTTCCTTTCTTTCTTTTTTCTTTCTTTATTCTTTCTTTATTTCTTCTTTCTTTCTATTTTCTTTCTTTCTTTCTCTTTTCTTTCTTTCTTTCTTTCTTTTTTCTTTCTTTCTGTCTTTTTACTTCTTTCTTTCTTTCATTCTGTCTTTTATCTGTCTTTCGTTCTTTCTTTCTTTCTTTTCTTTCTTTTTCTTTTTTCTTTCTTTATTACTGTCTTTCTTTCTGTCTTTCTTTCTCCTTTCTTTCTTTCTTCCTTTCTTTCTTTCTTTCATTCTTTATTTCTTTCTGTCTTTCTTTCTGTCTTTCTTTCTTTCTTTCTTTCTTCTGTCTTTC
>JAVLUU010001046.1:7500-10000 GCA_032206185.1 Columba guinea | reverse complement strand
TTCTGTATTTTTTCTTTCTTTTTTTATTCTTTTTCTTTCTTTCTTTCTGTCTTTCTTTCTTTCTTCTTTCTTTCTGTCTTTTATTTTCTTTCTTTTTCTTTTTTCTTTCTTCCTTTCTTTCTTTATTTCTTTTTTCTTTCTTTCTTTCTTTCTTCTTTATTTCCTTCTTTCTTTCTTTCTTTCCCTTTCTTTCGTTCTTTCTTTCTTGCTTTCTTTTTTATTTGTTTCTGTCTTTCTTTCTTTCTTTCATTCTGTTTTTCTTTCTTTCTTTCTTTTTTCTTTCTTTTTCTTTCTTTCTTTCTTTCTTTCTTCTTTCTTTCTTTCTTCTTTCTTTCTTTGTCATTTTTCTTTCTATTCTTTCTTTCTTTCTTTCTTTATTTCTTTCTTCTTTCTTTTTTCTTTCTTTCTTTCTTTCTTCTTCCATTCTTTTTTTTCTTTATTTCTTTCTTTCTTTCTTTTTACTTTCTTTCTTTCTTTCTTTCTGTCTTTCTTTCTTAATTTCCTTCTTTCCTTTCTTTCTTTCTTTTCTTTCTTTCTTTCTTCTTACTTTCTTTTTTTTTCTTTCTTTCTTTCTTTCTTCTCTATTTCTTTCTTTTTCTTTTTTCTTTCTTTATTTCTGTCTTTCTTTCCTCCTTTTTTCTTCTTTCTTACTTTCTCTCTTTCTTCTTTCTTTCTTTCTTTTTTCTTTCTTTCTTTCCTTTTTTCTTTCTTTTTTTTCTTTCTTTCTTTCTTTCTTTCTTTTTTCTTTCTTTTTTGTTGCTTTCTTTCATTTTTCTTTTTTCTTTGTTTCTTTCTTTCTGTCTTTCTTTCTTCTTTCTTTCTTTTTCTTTCTTTTTCTTTCTTTCTTTCTTTCTTCTTTCTTTCTTTTTTCTTTCTTTCTTTCTTTATTTTTTCTTTCTTTTTTCTTTCTTTCTTTTTTCTTTTTTTTTTCTTTCTTTCTTTTTCTTCCTTTCTTCCTCTCTGTCTTTCTTTCTTTCTTTCTTCTTTCTTTCTTTCTCTCTTTCTTTCTTTTTCTTTCTTTTTCTTTCTTTCTTTATTTTTTTCTGTCTTTCTATCTTTCTTTCTTTCTTTCTTTTTCCTTCTTTCTTTCTTTCTTTCTTTTCCTTTCTTTCTTTCTGTCTTACTGTCTTTCTTTCTTTCTTCTTTCTTTCTTTCTTTCTTTCTTTCTGTCTTTCTTTCTTTCTTTCTTTTTTCTTTCTATTTTCTTTCTTTCTTTCTTCTTTCTTTCCGTCTTTATTTCTTGCTTTTTTTCTTTGTTTCTTTCTTCTTTCTTTCATTCTTTCTTTCTTTTTTCTTTCTTTCTTTCTTTCTGTCTTTCCTTCTTTTTCATCCTTTCTTTCTTTCTTTCTGTCTTTCTTTCTGTCTTTCTTTCTTTCTTTTTTCTTTCATTCTTTCTTTCTTTTTTCTTTCTTTCTTTCTTTCTTTCTTTCCTTCTTTTTCATCCTTTCTTTCTTTCTTTCTGTCTTTCTTTCTGTCTTTCTTTCTTTCTTTTTTCTTTCATTCTTTCTTTCTTTCTTTCTCCTTTCTTTCTTTTTTCCTTCTTTCATTCTTTCTTTCATTCTTTTTGCTTTCTTTCTTCTTTCTTTCTTTCTTTATTTATTTCTGTTTCTTTCTTTCTTTCTTTTATCTTCTTTCTTTCTTTCTTGTTTCTATCTTTCTTTTTCTATCTTTCTTTCTGTCTGTTTTTCTTTCTTTCTTCTTTCTTTCTTTCTTTCTTTCTTTTCCTTTCTTCTTTCTTTCTGTCTTTCTTTTTCTTTCTTTTTCTTTTTTCTTTCTTTCTGTCTTTTCTTCTTTCTTTCTTTCTTTCTGTTTTTCTTTCTTTCTTTCTTGTTTTCTTTTTCTTTCTTTCTTTCTTACTTCTTTCTTTTTTCTTTCCTTCTTTCTTTCTATCTGTCTTTCTTTTTTTCTTTCTTCTTTCTTTCTTTCTTTTTCTTTCTTTCTTTCTTTTTTCTTTCTTTCTTTCTTCTTTCTTTCTTTTTTTTCTTTCTTTCTTTCATTCTTTCTTATTTCATTCTTTCTTTCTTTCTTTCTTTCTTCCTTCCTTTCTTTCTTTCATTCTTTCTTTCTTTTTCTTTCTTTCTTTCTTTTTTTACTGTCTTTCTTTCTTTCTTTCTTTTTCTTTCTTTCTGTCTTTCTTTCTGTCTTTCTTTCTTTCTTCTTTCTTTCTTTGTCATTTTTCTTTCTATTCTTTCTTTCTTTCTTTCTTTCTTCTTTCTTTTTTTCTTTCTTTCTTTCTTTTTTATTTCTTTCTTTCTTTCTCTCTTTTCTTTCTTTCTTTCTTTCTGTCTTTCTTTCTGTCTTTCTTTCTATCTTTTCTTTCTTTCTTTCTTTTCTTTCTTTCTTTCTTCTTTCTTTTTTCTTTCTTACTTTCTTTCTTTCTTTCTCTCTTTCTTTCTTTCTTTTTCTTTCTTTTTCTTTCTTTCTTTATTTTTTTCTCTTTCTGTCTTTCTTTCTTTCTTTCTTTCTTTCTTTCTTTCTTCTTTATTTCTTTCTTTCTTTT
>JAVLUU010001045.1:25000-27500 GCA_032206185.1 Columba guinea | reverse complement strand
GGGGTGGGTGGGGGGGTGTGTGTGTGTGTGTGTGTGTGTGTCTGTGTCTGTGTGACTCTGTGTGACTCTGTGTGTGTGTGTGTGTGTGTGTGTGTGTGTGTGTGTGTGTGTGTGTCTCTGGGGTTGGGGGGGTGGGGGGGCGGTGTGGTGTCTGTGTGTGCCTCTGTGTGTGCCTCTGTGTGCGTGTGTGCGCGGCGCTCGCCGTGCAGCCTGAGCCGAAAGCCGAAGTGAAATTAAACGATGGCGGCGGCAGGTGGGGGTGGGGGGGCACGACGACCCCGCCGCCCCCGCCGAAAAGAAACCCCACCGAACCGAACCAAAAAGAAACCGCCGCCACGAAACCCGCACCCCACACGCGCGAGCCCCGAAACTCCAGACGCGGACTCGTCGAGCGTGTGCACGGATGGCGAGGGTCGAAAAGCTAGACTCGTAGAGTCGCGTACACTGTCCCGCGGCCACCCGCGAGAGGCTCGGTCGCGTCCAGCTCCTGTCTCTGCGCAGGACAAACCGCCCCGCCGTTCCCAGCCTCCGTCATCCAGCCGCTTCTCGAAGAACAGGACGGGCTCGGGGCCGTGACCGCCTTCCCGCCGGGGCCCTGGCGGGTCTGCCCTCTCGCGAGCGCGGCCCGACGCCGGGTCCGTCCGAGCCCCGCCGGGCCGGGCCGGGCCGGGCCGGGCCGGTCCTTTCCCGTCCGGCCCGGTCCGGGCCGGTCCGGGCCGGTCCACTCCACTTTCCCGGTCCGGTCCGGTCCGGTCCGATCCGATCCGGTGCGGTCCGCTCCGGTCCCGCCCGGTCCAGATTCCGGGGCCGGAGCGGCTCCGTAGACTGCGCCGCCGCGCTCGGATCTGAGGTCTACCGGCGCCCCGCGAGGACTCGGTCGACTTCGGGGTGCAGAGCGTGAGGAGGTCGAGCCTACCCTCTCGCGAGCGCGGCCGGACGCCGGGTCCGTCCGAGCCCCGCCAGTCCGGTCCGGTCCACTGCAATTTCCCGGTCCGGTCCGGTCCGGTCCGATCCGGTCCGGTCCGCTCCACTTTCCCGGGCCGGTCCGGTCCTTTCCCGTCCGGTCCGCGCCGGTCCGATCCGGTCCAGTCCGATCCGGTCCGGTCCACTCCACTTTCCCGGGCCGGTCCGGTCCTTTCCCGTCCGATCCAGTCCGGTCCACTCCAATTTCCCGGTCCGGTCCGATCCGATCCGGTGCGGTCCGCTCCGGTCCCGCCCGGTCCAGATTCCGGGGCCGGAGCGGCTCCGTAGACTGCGCCGCCGCGCTCGGATCTGAGGTCTACCGGCGCCCCGCGAGGACTCGGTCGACTTCGGGGTGCAGAGCGTGAGGAGGTCGAGCCTACCCTCTCGCGAGCGCGGCCGGACGCCGGGTCCGTCCGAGCCCCGCCAGTCCGGTCCGGTCCACTGCAATTTCCCGGTCCGGTCCGGTCCGGTCCGATCCGGTCCGGTCCGCTCCACTTTCCCGGGCCGGTCCGGTCCTTTCCCGTCCGGTCCGCGCCGGTCCGATCCGGTCCAGTCCGATCCGGTCCGGTCCACTCCACTTTCCCGGTCCGGTCCGGTCCGGTCCGGTCCGGTCCGGTCCGATCCAGTCCGGTCCGCTCCACTTTCCCGGGCCGGTCCGGTCCTTTCCCGTCCGGTCCGCGCCGGTCCGATCCGGTCCAGTCCGATCCGGTCCGGTCCACTCCACTTTCCCGGGCCGGTGCGGTCCTTTCCCGTCCGATCCAGTCCGGTCCACTCCAATTTCCCGGTCCGGTCCGGTCCGGTCCGATCCGATCCGGTGCGGTCCGCTCCGGTCCGTTCCACTCCAATTTCCCGGTCCGGTCCCGCCCGGTCCGGTTTCCGCGTCCGGAGCGGCTCCGTAGACGGCGCCGCCTGCGCCGCCGCGCTCGGATCTGAGGTCTACCGGCGCCCCGCGAGGACTTGGTCGACACGTAGGGGTGCAGAGCGGTTTGGTAGACGGGCTCGCCTGCTCGCCCCCCCACCCTGCCCCGGAGCCTCCTGAGGCGTCGCTGTTTGGTCGCTACCTCCCGTTACGTCGAGGTAAAACTCGGCTTGCTCGAGCGCGCCACCCCGGTGAAGGGACTGAGCGAGTCCTGAAGACGCGAGGGGGCGCGGTCTTGTAGGTCCGTATGATAGGAGAGAGGGGGCAGCCGCTTCCAGAGGAGCGCTCGAGAGCAGCCGCAGCCTCCCCGGCTCAGCGCGGCGGCGGCGGCGGCGGGGCTTTCGCGGACGCCGTCCGGCTCCGCTCGGAACTCTCAGGGCTCGGCGCGGGCCGAGCGAGCGCGTGTCCGTCGCTGTCCCAGGAGCCTCGGCCGGCCTCCGCTCGGTGTCCCCCTCTCTTCCCCCGGCCCTTGGCGGGCTTCCTTTCCTGATCGATGAGGCACTTGGGCGGGTCGCATTGCAGAGAGAGCAGCCGGCCGTCCGGGCTCCGCGCCTGTCTCTCCCTCTCTCGGCCCGCCGCTTTTTGTTATTTTTCTTCTTCCTGATCGATGGGGCTGTT
>JAVLUU010001045.1:10000-12500 GCA_032206185.1 Columba guinea | reverse complement strand
TTATTATTTCTTTTTAAATTTATTTATCTGTTTACTTATTTATTTTACTCTTGTGTTTTTTTTTTTTTTTTACTTTACTTATTTATTTACTTACTTACTTATCTGTCACTTTTTTTTTTTTTTTTGTTAATTGATTTCGTTTTAATTTACGTGTTCGTTTTTCTTCACCGACCGTTCGTGTTTGGTTTGTTGTTTTGACGTACGTGTACCTTTTCTCCGGGTTTTTTTTTTTTTGTTTAGTTTTGTTTATGGAATTTACGCTTTCGTTTTCTTTCACCGACTTCTACCCACCCCCCCCCCCCCCCCTCGCGCGCACGCACACACACACACACACCCCCCCCCCCCACACACACACACCCGCCCCCCCCCCCCCCCCCCCGCCCCGTTGCCGGTGGGCTACGGACCGAGCACAGGCGGCGGCCTTCCCCGGCCCCAACAGCCGCCCGCCCTCCCCAGCCCGCCGCAGCGAGCACGGCCGCCCCCCTCCCGCCCCGAGTCCTCCGCTCCCCCCGCCCCGGCCTTTCGCCAGCGAGTTCGCCTCCCCCCGGGAAGCCGGGGCCTCCCTGCCGGCTCCGTGCCCGTGGCGGGGGGGGAAGGTGGGCACGCGGGCGTCACGGCGGCCCGGGGTTTCTCAGCCCCGCTGTCGGAGCCCTAACCCCCTCACCTGCCCGTGCTGCCGCCTCCCGCGCTTCTTCCTCGGTGGCTCGCTCGCTCGGCCCGCTGCCCGCCCCGGCCGCGGGCTGAAGAAGAAACCGACCCGAAGCGCCGCTCGCCGCGGGTGTCCCTCCGCCCCGGCCCCCCCACCGCCGCCGCCGCCGCCGCCGCCGCCGCCGCCGCCGCCGCCTTTCGCTTTGCCGGCTTTGCCTACCCCCCGGGGAGCTGGGGCTTCTCTTCTCCGAATGCATAGAGACACCGCGTCCCCGTCCCCGTCTCCCCGTCCCGGCCCGCCTGCCTCCCTGCCTACCCGCGCGCGGGTTTCCTCGGCCGATCGGCAGGACGCTCCTGCGCCGGCCTCCCCGCGACCGCCGCCGCGACCTCCCGCCCGACTGGCTTGACAACGAGCGACTGACCGACCGCTGGGCGCCCCGCCGACCGCCGCCCGCGCCTGGCGGGGGGCAGGCAGGGGGCCGGTTGCCGGGCAGCGGGGAGAGCGCGCATGCGCGGCGCGCGCAGTTGCCGACCCCACCTCCGGCCCTTTCCCGCGGCCCGGCCGGAGCAGAAACGGCCGCCGTGGGTGGGCCGGGGGGGGCTGGGCGGGTGGGCAAGGCGAGGGCGGGAGAGACCGCGCTCTGTGGGGAGGGGGGGGGGTGGGGGGGGGGGTGGGTGGGGGGGTGTGTGTGTGTGTGTGTGTGTGTGTCTGTGTCTGTGTGACTCTGTGTGACTCTGTGTGTGTGTGTGTGTGTGTGTGTGTGTGTGTGTGTGTGTGTGTGTCTCTGGGGTTGGGGGGGTGGGGGGGCGGTGTGGTGTCTGTGTGTGCCTCTGTGTGTGCCTCTGTGTGCGTGTGTGCGCGGCGCTCGCCGTGCAGCCTGAGCCGAAAGCCGAAGTGAAATTAAACGATGGCGGCGGCAGGTGGGGGTGGGGGGGCACGACGACCCCGCCGCCCCCGCCGAAAAGAAACCCCACCGAACCGAACCAAAAAGAAACCGCCGCCACGAAACCCGCACCCCACACGCGCGAGCCCCGAAACTCCAGACGCGGACTCGTCGAGCGTGTGCACGGATGGCGAGGGTCGAAAAGCTAGACTCGTAGAGTCGCGTACACTGTCCCGCGGCCACCCGCGAGAGGCTCGGTCGCGTCCAGCTCCTGTCTCTGCGCAGGACAAACCGCCCCGCCGTTCCCAGCCTCCGTCATCCAGCCGCTTCTCGAAGAACAGGACGGGCTCGGGGCCGTGACCGCCTTCCCGCCGGGGCCCTGGCGGGTCTGCCCTCTCGCGAGCGCGGCCCGACGCCGGGTCCGTCCGAGCCCCGCCGGGCCGGGCCGGGCCGGGCCGGGCCGGTCCTTTCCCGTCCGGCCCGGTCCGGGCCGGTCCGGGCCGGTCCACTCCACTTTCCCGGTCCGGTCCGGTCCGGTCCGATCCGATCCGGTGCGGTCCGCTCCGGTCCCGCCCGGTCCAGATTCCGGGGCCGGAGCGGCTCCGTAGACTGCGCCGCCGCGCTCGGATCTGAGGTCTACCGGCGCCCCGCGAGGACTCGGTCGACTTCGGGGTGCAGAGCGTGAGGAGGTCGAGCCTACCCTCTCGCGAGCGCGGCCGGACGCCGGGTCCGTCCGAGCCCCGCCAGTCCGGTCCGGTCCACTGCAATTTCCCGGTCCGGTCCGGTCCGGTCCGATCCGGTCCGGTCCGCTCCACTTTCCCGGGCCGGTCCGGTCCTTTCCCGTCCGGTCCGCGCCGGTCCGATCCGGTCCAGTCCGATCCGGTCCGGTCCACTCCACTTTCCCGGGCCGGTCCGGTCCTTTCCCGTCCGATCCAGTCCGGTCCACTCCAATTTCCCGGTCCGGTCCG
>JAVLUU010001045.1:2500-5000 GCA_032206185.1 Columba guinea | reverse complement strand
CGGGCCTCCCCGGGGCGGGGAGGGCGAAAGAGGGCCGTCCCCGGTTCGGTAGGGCGTCGGTGGCAGCGCGTGCAGGCAGCGGGGGGCCGCTGCCGGTGAGGGGCGTGACGAGCCCCGCCGGCTGAGGCCGGCCGTTCGGGCCCGGAGGGGGAGAGAGGCGCGGGATTAGGACGCGGTGAGCGGCGGCGGCGGGGCGGCAGGTGCGAGCGGGGAACGGAGAGGGGCCTTTGGGGTCGGGGGGGGCGTCCTCCCCGGCCCCTCCTCGCGCGCGAGCGGGCTGCGGCGGAGCAGCCCGCTCTCTCTCGGCAGCGCAAAGCGGGGCCGGGCCTCCGGGCGTTCCGGGCTGGTGCGCGGCGCCGGCTGGCGAGCGGCGGCGGCGGCAGCAGCCGCTCCCCTTTCCTCGCCGCGCTTCTTCTCCCCCTCTTCCCCGGCGGAAGAGCGGGGGAGAGCCGGCGGGTGGGGGAGCGGGCTCTGCCGCCGCCCGCCGACGCCAACCTTCGGGTGGCGGGCGAGGCCCCCGCGCCGGGCCGTGTCCCGCGCCAGCGGCGGGCGGCCCGAGCCACGCCTCTCCTGCCGGGTTTCGTGCCGGGCCACTGAGGGAAACCCCGGCTCCCGGGCCAGGAGGACGTAGGCGGTGGCGGCGGGCGTTCGGGCGCGCCCCCGCGGGCGGACGCTCCTCCGAGGGTGGCAGCGGAGGAGGCACCCCCGCGGGGCCCAGCAGGTCGTTTCCCTCGCCCCAGGGCCAGGTACCTAGCGTCCGCGCTTCTGCGGCCCTCCCTCTGGCCAGCCCCGGGGGGTCGAAGGCCGCGAAGCCGGGCGGTGGTTCAAAGACTCGGGCGGCTCGGTGCGATCCGCCAGGGCTCCGGGCGGCGGCGCGAGGAGGCGGGTGCTTCCAGGGGGGCGGGAGTCGCTCCCGCGAGGCCCCTGGGAGTCCGTCGCCCGCTCCGTCGTCCTCCCTGACGCGGGGAGCCGTGCCGGGGAGGGGGTCCCTCTGCCCCCCCCTCTCCGCGGTCCGGCCTCGGCGGAAGTCCAGGCCGCGGTGCGGTCGGCCGCGGGCCGTCTCGCCTGCCTCGAAACGGGCGGCCCCGGCGGGGGTGAAGCGCGCCGTCTCGCGCGCTCGCTCTCTCGCCGGGGTGGCGCGGCCCCCCGCCCCGGCGGCGGGGTCTCGCCCGGTGGCCCGCGAGGGGTTCCACCGCCCCCCCTCGGGTGGTGCGGGCGCCGCGCGGCGCTCTCCGCTTCCCCTCTCGTCCTCGCCTCCCGGCCGAGAGCGGCTCGGCGGCCTCCGGTCGCCTCACCGCCGTCCAGGGTGGCGCCCCGGTCCGAGCGGCGGCGGCGCCGTTCGCCGTTACCGGTCCGCCGGAAGACGCCCGCTGCCGCCTGCGGCCGCCCCGGCTCGGGCCCCGACCGTCGCTGTCCACGTCGCCCTTTCCCCGGGCCTCGCCGGGCGAGGCGGGGGCGCGCGGGCGGGGGATGTCGCTCTCCCGGTCACCGTCCGCCAACGGCGGGCGGGTGGGCGGGCGCGTCACCACCCCGCTCCGAGCGCCGCCCGCCTTGGCGCCGGCGAGCCGCCCGCGGGAAGGGGGCCCGGGCGAGAAGCGGTGGCGGTGGTCCCGGGAGGGGCGAGCCGCTCCGGCTTGGCGGCTGGCGCTGTCCGGTGGGCCGCGGGCGGTGCGCGTTGCTGGCTCGGGGTTCCGGCGGTGTCCGCCCCCGGCGCGTGGGCGGCCGAGCTCGCGGGAGCCCGTCTCGCCGTCCGGGGTCGGGGAGGTGCGCGAGGGGAAGCCGGTGGACGTCGCGCGGCGTAGCCGGCCTCTCCGAGGGGCGGCGCGTGTGTCGCCCCGCGCGGGCTTTGCCCGGTCGCTGCCGCTCGTCCCGCAGCGGCAGCGTCCGTGCGCCGATTCGAGGTCCGGCGGGCGGTGCGTGGCCGGGTGGTGCCGCGGCCTCCGCGCGGAGGCCGGAGCGAGCCCGGGCGCCTGGGCCGCCTCCGAAGCGGACGAGGGGCGTCTGTCTGCCGGGAGCGCGTGCTCCCCGCCCCTGCCGCTCGGGGTTTTCCGCCGGCTCTTTTCTTCCCACCCTCTCCGCCTGTGTGTGTCGGTACGGTCAGTCGAGGCGAGGCCCCGATGCCGTCGCGCCGCGGGGCCGGCGGCGGGCCGTCCTCAGAGAAGAGGGGCCGCTCTTTTAGGCGGGCGGTCCCGGCCCCCCCGCGCGCGCGGGGCGGCGCCGAAAGCCAGACAACTCTTAGCGGTGGATCACTCGGCTCGTGCGTCGATGAAGAACGCAGCTAGCTGCGAGAATTAATGTGAATTGCAGGACACATTGATCATCGACACTTCGAACGCACTTGCGGCCCCGGGTTCCTCCCGGGGCTACGCCTGTCTGAGCGTCGCTTGACGATCAATCGCCGGCCGGGCCGCCGTCCGCCTCTGGCGGTGCGGCGGCAGGCAGCGGCGCGGCTGGGGTTGCCTCGCAGGCCCCGTGCCGCGCCCGGGACCCCGCGGTGTCC
>JAVLUU010001042.1:52500-55000 GCA_032206185.1 Columba guinea | reverse complement strand
TCTTTCTTTTTAATTTCTTTCTTTCTTTTTTCTTTCTTTCTTTCTTTCTTTTTAATTTCTTTCTTTCTTTCTTTCTCTCTTTCTTTCTTTCTTTCTTTTTCTTTCTTTCTTTCTTTCTTTCTTTCTTTCTTTCTTTTTTCTTTCTTTCTTTCTTTCTTCCTTTCTTTCTTTTTAATTTCTTTCTTTCTTTCTTTTTTTCTTTCCTACGTTCTTTCTTTCTTTCTTTTTTCTTTCTTTCTTTCTTTATTTCCTACGTTCTTTCTTTCTTTCTTTCTTCTTTCTTTCTTTTTTTCCTTCTTTCTTTTTTCTTTCTTTCTTTCTTTTTCTTTCTTTCTTTCTTTCTTTCTTTCTTTCTTTCCCACGTTCTTTCTTTCTTTCTTTCTTCTTTCTTTTTTTCTTTCTTTCTTTCTTTCTTTTTTCTTCCTTTCTTTCTTTCCTACGTTCTTTCTTTCTTTATTTCTTCCTCTTTCTTTCTTTCTTTCTTTTTAATTTCTTTCTTTCTTTCTTTCTTTCTTTTTAATTTCTCTCTTTCCTACGTTCTTTCTTTCTTTCTTTCTTTCTTTTTCTTTCTTTCTTTCTTTCTTTCTTTCTTTCTTTTTTCTTTCTTTCTTTTTTCTTTCTTTTTTTCTTTCTTTCTTTCTTTCTTTCTTTCTTTCTTTCTTTCTTTCTTACGTTCTTTCTTTCTTTCTTTCTTTTTTCTTTCTTTCTTTCTTTTTTCTTTCTTTCTTTCTTTTTAATTTCTTTCTTTCTTTTTTCTTTCTTTCTTTCTTTCTTTCTTTCTTTCTTTCTTTTAATTTCTTTCTTTCTTTCTTTCTTTCCTACGTTCTTTCTTTCTTTCTTTTTTCTTTCTTTCTTTCTTTCCTTCTTTCTTTCTTTCTTTCTTTCTTTCATTTTCTTTCTTTCTTTCTTTCTTTTTAATTTCTTTCTTTCTTTCTTTTTATCTTTCTTTCTTTCTTTCTTTCTTTCTTTCTTTCTTTTTAATTTCTTTCTTTCTTTCTTTCTTTCTTTTTAATTTCTTTCTTTCTTTCTTTCCTACATTCTTTCTTTCTTTCTTTCTTTCTTCTTTCTTTCTTTCTTTCCTTCTTTCTTTTTTCTTTCTTTCTTTATTTTTTCTTTCTTTCTTTCTTTCTTTCTTTTTAATTTCTTTCTTTCTTTCTTTCTTTTCTACGTTCTTTGTTTCTTTCTTCTTTCTTTCTTTCTTTCTTACGTTCTTTCTTTCTTTCTTTCTTTTTTCTTTCTTTCTTTCTTTTTTATTTCTTTCTTTCTTTTTAATTTCTTTCTTTCTTTTTTCTTTCTTTCTTTCTTTCTTTCTTTCTTTCTTTCTTTCTTTCTTTCTTTCTTTTTAATTTCTTTCTTTCTTTCTTTCTTTCCTACGTTCTTTCTTTCTTTCTTTTTCTTTCTTTCTTTCTTTTTAATTTCTTTCTTTCTCTTTTCTTTCTTTCTTTCTTTCTTTTTAATTTCTTTCTTTCCTACGTTCTTTCTTTCTTTCTTTCTTTCTTTTTCTTTCTTTCTTTCTTTCTTTCTTTCTTTCTTTTTTCTTTCTTTCTTTTTTCTTTCTTTTTTCTTTCTTTCTTTCTTTCTTTCTTTCTTTCTTTCTTTCTTTCTTTCTTTCTTTTTAATTTCTTACTTTCTTTTTTTCTTTCCTACGTTCTTTCTTTCTTTTATTTTCTTTCTTCCTTTCTTTCTTTTTTCTTTCTTTTATTTTCTTTCTTTCTTTCTTTCTTTTTTCTTTTTTTTATTTTCTTTCTTTCTTTCTTTCTTTCTATCTTTCTTTTTTTCTTTCTTTCTTTCCTACGTTCTTTCTTTCTTTCTTTCTTTCTTTCTTTCTTTCTTTTTAATTTCTTACTTTCTTTCTTTATTTCCTACGTTCTTTCTTTCTTTTATTTTCTTTCTTTCTTTCTTTATTTTCCTTTCTTTTATTTTCTTTCTTTCTTTCTTTCTTTCTTTTTTCTTTCTTTTATTTTCTTTCTTTCTTTCTTTCTTTCTTTCTTTCTTTCTATCTTTCTTTCTTTCTTTCCTACGTTCTTTCTTTCTTTCTTTCTTCTTTCTTTCTTTCTTTCTTTTTTGTTTCTTTCTTTCTTTCTTTCTTTCTTTCTTTTTTCTTTCTTTCTTTCTTTCTCTCTTTCTTTCCTACGTTCTTTCTTTCTTTTTTTTTCTTTCTTTCTTTCTTTCTTTTTCTGTTTTCTTTCTTTCTTTCTTTCTTTTTAATTTCTATCTTTCTTTCTTTCTTTCCTACGTTCTTTCTTTCTTCTTTTTTCTTTCTTTCTTTCTTTTTAATTTCTTTCTTTCTTTCTTTCTTTCTTTCTTTCTTTCTTTCTTTCTTTCTTTCTTACTTCTTTCTTTCTTTTTAATTTCTTTCTTTCTTTCTTTTTTTCTTTCTTTCTTTCTTTCTTTCTTTTTAATTTCTTTCTTTCTTTCTTTCTTTCCTACGTTCTTTCTTTCTTTCTTTCTTTCTTCTTTCTTTCTTTCTTTCCTTCTTTCTTTTTTTCTTTCTTTCTTT
>JAVLUU010001042.1:45000-47500 GCA_032206185.1 Columba guinea | reverse complement strand
CTTTCTTTCTTTATTTCTTTCTTTCTTTTTAATTTCTTTCTTTCTTTCTTTCTTTTCTACGTTCTTTGTTTCTTTCTTCTTTCTTTCTTTCTTTCTTTCTTTCTTTCCTACGTTTTTTCTTTCTTTCTTTCTTTTTTCTTTCTTTCTTTCTTTTTAATTTCTTTCTTTCTTTTTTCTTTCTTTCTTTCTTTCTTTCTTTCTTTCTTTCTTTCTTTCTTTCTTTCTTTCTTTCTTTCTTTCCTTTTAATTTCTTTCTTTCTTTCTTTCTTTCTTTCCTTCGTTCTTTTTCTTTCTTTTTCTTTCTTTCTTTCTTTTTAATTTCTTTCTTTCTTTTTTCTTTCTTTCTTTCTTTTTAATTTCTTTCTTTCTTTCTTTCTTTCTTTCTTTTTCTTTCTTTCTTTCTTTCTTTCTTTCTTTTTTCTTTCTTTCTTTCTTTCTTCCTTTCTTTCTTTTTAATTTCTTTCTTTCTTTCTTTTTTTCTTTGCTACGTTCTTTCTTTCTTTTTTCTTTCTTTCTTTCTTTTTTTCCTACGTTCTTTCTTTCTTTCTTTCTTCTTTCTTTCTTTTTAATTTCTTTCTTTCTTTCTTTCTTTCTTTTTAATTTCTTTCTTTCCTACGTTCTTTCTTTCTTTCTTTCTTTCTTTTTCTTTCTTTCTTTCTTTCTTTCTTTCTTTCTTTCTTTCTTTCTTTCTTTTTTCTTTCTTTCTTTTTTCTTTCTTTTTTCTTTCTTTCTTTCTTTCTTTCTTTCTTTCTTTCTTTCTTTCTTTCTTTCTTTTTAATTTCTTACTTTCTTTCTTTCTTTCCTATGTTCTTTCTTTCTTTTATTTTCTTTCTTCCTTTCTTTCTTTTTTCTTTCTTTTATTTTCTTTCTTTCTTTCTTTCTTTCTTTCTTTTTTCTTTCTTTTATTTTCTTTCTTTCTTTCTTTCTTTCTATCTTTCTTTCTTTCTTTCTTTCTTTCCTACGTTCTTTCTTTCTTTCTTTCTTTCTTTCTTTCTTTTTTCTTTCTTTCTTTCTTTCTCTCTTTCTTTCCTACGTTCTTTCTTTCTTTTTTCTTTTTTTCTTTCTTTCTTTTTTCTTTCTTTCTTTCTTTCTTTTTTATTTCTTTTTAATTTCTTTCTTTCTTTTCTTTCTTTCTTTCTTTCTTTCTTTCTTTCTTTCTTACGTTCTTTCTTTCTTTCTTTCTTTTTTCTTTCTTTCTTTTTTCTTTCTTTCTTTCTTTTTAATTTCTTTCTTTCTTTTTTCTTTCTTTCTTTCTTTCTTTCTTTCTTTCTTTCTTTCTTTCTTTTTAATTTCTTTCTTTCTTTCTTTCCTACGTTCTTTCTTTCTTTCTTTTTTCTTTCTTTCTTTCTTTCTTTCTTTCTTTCTTTCTTTCTTTCATTTTCTTTCTTTCTTTCTTTCTTTTTAATTTCTTTTTTCTTTCTTTCTATCTTTCTTTCTTTCTTTCTTTCCTTCTTTCTTTTTAATTTCTTTCTTTCTTTCTTTCTTTCTTTCTTTTTAATTTCTTTCTTTCTTTCTTTCTTTCTTTTCTACGTTCTTTGTTTCTTTCTTCTTTCTTTCTTTCTTTCTTTCTTACGTTCTTTCTTTCTTTCTTTCTTTTTTCTTTCTTTCTTTATTTCTTTCTTACTTTCTTTTTAATTTCTTACTTTCTTTCTTTCCTACGTTCTTTCTTTCTTTTATTTTCTTTCTTTCTTTCTTTCTTTTTTCTCTCTTTTATTTTTTTCTTTCTTTCTTTCTTTCTTTCTTTTTTCTTTCTATCTTTCTTTCTTTCTTTCTTTCCTACGTTCTTTCTTTCTTTCTTCTTTCTTTCTTTCTTTCTTTTTTGTTTCTTTCTTTCTTTCTTTCTTTCTTTCTTTCTTTTTTCTTTCTTTCTTTCTTTCTCTCTTTCTTTCCTACGTTCTTTCTTTCTTTTTTCTTTCTTTCTTTCTTTCTTTCTTTCTCTCTGTTTTCTTTCTTTCTTTCTTTTTAATTTCTTTCTTTCTTTCTTTCTTTCTTTCCTACGTTCTTTCTTTCTTCTTTTTTCTTTCTTTCTTTCTTTTTAATTTCTTTCTTTCTTTCTTTCTTTCTTTTTTATTTCTTTTTAATTTCTTTCTTTCTTTCTTTTTTTCTTTCTTTCTTTCTTTCTTTCTTTCTTTCTTACGTTCTTTCTTTCTTTCTTTCTTTTTTCTTTCTTTCTTTCTTTTTTCTTTCTTTCTTTCTTTTTATTTTCTTTCTTTCTTTTTTCTTTCTTTCTTTCTTTCTTTCTTTCTTTTTAATTTCTTTCTTTCTTTCTTTCTTTCCTACGTTCTTTCTTTCTTTCTTTTTTCTTTCTTTCTTTCTTTCTTTCTTTCTTTCTTTCTTTCATTTTCTTTCTCTCTTTCTTTCTTTTTAATTTCTGTCTTTCTTTCTTTCTATCTTTCTTTCTTTCTTTCTTTCTTTCTTTTTAATTTCTTTCTTTCTTTCTTTCTTTTTAATTTCTTTCTTTCTTTCTTTCCTACGTTCTTTCTTTCTTTCTTTCTTTCTT
>JAVLUU010001042.1:22500-35000 GCA_032206185.1 Columba guinea | reverse complement strand
CTTTCTTTCTTTCTTTTTAATTTCTTACTTTCTTTCTTTCTTTCCTATGTTCTTTCTTTCTTTTATTTTCTTTCTTCCTTTCTTTCTTTTTTCTTTCTTTTATTTTCTTTCTTTCTTTCTTTCTTTCTTTCTTTTTTCTTTCTTTTATTTTCTTTCTTTCTTTCTTTCTTTCTATCTTTCTTTCTTTCTTTCTTTCTTTCCTACGTTCTTTCTTTCTTTTTTCTTTTTTTCTTTCTTTCTTTTTTCTTTCTTTCTTTCTTTCTTTTTTATTTCTTTTTAATTTCTTTCTTTCTTTTCTTTCTTTCTTTCTTTCTTTCTTTCTTTCTTTCTTACGTTCTTTCTTTCTTTCTTTCTTTTTTCTTTCTTTCTTTTTTCTTTCTTTCTTTCTTTTTAATTTCTTTCTTTCTTTTTTCTTTCTTTCTTTCTTTCTTTCTTTCTTTCTTTCTTTCTTTCTTTTTAATTTCTTTCTTTCTTTCTTTCCTACGTTCTTTCTTTCTTTCTTTTTTCTTTCTTTCTTTCTTTCTTTCTTTCTTTCTTTCTTTCATTTTCTTTCTTTCTTTCTTTCTTTTTAATTTCTTTTTTCTTTCTTTCTATCTTTCTTTCTTTCTTTCTTTCCTTCTTTCTTTTTAATTTCTTTCTTTCTTTCTTTCTTTCTTTCTTTTTAATTTCTTTCTTTCTTTCTTTCTTTCTTTTCTACGTTCTTTGTTTCTTTCTTCTTTCTTTCTTTCTTTCTTTCTTTCTTACGTTCTTTCTTTCTTTCTTTCTTTTTTCTTTCTTTCTTTATTTCTTTCTTACTTTCTTTTTAATTTCTTACTTTCTTTCTTTCCTACGTTCTTTCTTTCTTTTATTTTCTTTCTTTCTTTCTTTCTTTTTTCTTTCTTTTATTTTTTTCTTTCTTTCTTTCTTTCTTTCTTTTTTCTTTCTATCTTTCTTTCTTTCTTTCTTTCCTACGTTCTTTCTTTCTTTCTTCTTTCTTTCTTTCTTTCTTTTTTGTTTCTTTCTTTCTTTCTTTCTTTCTTTCTTTCTTTTTTCTTTCTTTCTTTCTTTCTCTCTTTCTTTCCTACGTTCTTTCTTTCTTTTTTCTTTCTTTCTTTCTTTCTTTCTTTCTCTCTGTTTTCTTTCTTTCTTTCTTTTTAATTTCTTTCTTTCTTTCTTTCTTTCTTTCCTACGTTCTTTCTTTCTTCTTTTTTCTTTCTTTCTTTCTTTTTAATTTCTTTCTTTCTTTCTTTCTTTCTTTTTTATTTCTTTTTAATTTCTTTCTTTCTTTCTTTTTTTTCTTTCTTTCTTTCTTTCTTTCTTTCTTTCTTACGTTCTTTCTTTCTTTCTTTCTTTTTTCTTTCTTTCTTTCTTTTTTCTTTCTTTCTTTTTATTTTCTTTCTTTCTTTTTTCTTTCTTTCTTTCTTTCTTTCTTTCTTTTTAATTTCTTTCTTTCTTTCTTTCTTTCCTACGTTCTTTCTTTCTTTCTTTTTTCTTTCTTTCTTTCTTTCTTTCTTTCTTTCTTTCTTTCTTTCTTTCTTTCTTTCATTTTCTTTCTCTCTTTCTTTCTTTTTAATTTCTGTCTTTCTTTCTTTCTATCTTTCTTTCTTTCTTTCTTTCTTTCTTTTTAATTTCTTTCTTTCTTTCTTTCTTTTTAATTTCTTTCTTTCTTTCTTTCCTACGTTCTTTCTTTCTTTCTTTCTTTCTTCTTTCTTTCTTTCTTTCCTTCTTTCTTTTTTCTTTCTTTCTTTATTTTTTCTTTCTTTCTTTCTTTCTTTCTTTTTAATTTCTTTCTTTCTTTCTTTCTTTCTTTTCTACGTTCTTTGTTTCTTTCTTCTTTCTTTCTTTCTTTCATTCTTACGTTCTTTCTTTCTTTCTTTCTTTTTTCTTTCTTTCTTTCTTTTTTCTTTCTTTCTTTCTTTTTAATTTCTTTCTTTCTTTTTTCTTTCTTTCTTTCTTTCTTTCTTTCTTTCTTTCCTTCTTTCTTTCTTTTTTCTTCTTTCTGTCTTTCTTTCTTTCTTTTTAATTTCTTTCTTTCTATCTTTCTTTTTTCTTTCTTTCTTTTTTCTTTCTTTCTTTCTTTTTAATTTCTTTCTTTCTTTCTATTTTTCTTTCCTACGTTCTTTCTTTCTTTCTTTTTTCTTTCTTTCTTTCTTTATTTCCTACGTTCTTTCTTTCTTTCTTTCTTCTTTCTTTCTTTCTTTCCTTCTTTCTTTTTTTCTTTCTTTCTTTCTTCTTTCTTTCTTTCTTTCTTTCTTTCTTTCTTTCCCACGTTCTTTCTTTCTTTCTTTCTTTCTTTCTTCTTTCTTTTTTTCTTTCTTTCTTTCTTTCTTTTTTCTTCCTTTCTTTCTTTCCTACGTTCTTTCTTTCTTTATTTTTTCTTATTTCTTTCTTTCTTTCTTTTTAATTTCTTTCTTTCTTTCTTTCTTTCTTTTTAATGTCTTTCTTTCCTACGTTCTTTCTTTCTTTCTTTCTTTCTTTTTCTTTCTTTCTTTCTTTCTTTCTTTCTTTCTTTCTTTCTTTCTTTTTTCTTTCTTTCTTTTTTCTTTCTTTTTTCTTTCTTTCTTTCTTTCTTTCTTTTTCTTTCTTTCTTTCTTTCTTTCTTTCTTTCTTTTTAATTTCTTACTTTCTTTCTTTCTTTCCTACGTTCTTTCTTTCTTTTATTTTCTTTCTTTCTTTCTTTCTTTTTTCTTTCTTTTATTTTCTTTCTTTCTTTCTTTCTTTCTTTTTTCTTTCTTTTATTTTCTTTCTTTCTTTCTTTCTATCTTTCTTTCTTTCTTTCTTTCTTTCCTACGTTCTTTCTTTCTTTCTCTCTTCTTTCTTTCTTTCTTTCTTTCTTTCTTTCTTTCTTTCTTTTTAATTTCTTTTTTCTTTCTTTCTTTCCTACGTTTTTTCATTCTTTATTTTTTCTTTCTATCTTTCTTTCTTTCTTTCCTACGTTCTTTCTTTCTTTCTTTCTTTCTTCTCTCTCTTTCTTTCCTTCTTTCTTTTTTTCTTTCTTTCTTTTTAATTTCTTTCTTTCTGTCTTTCTTTCTTTTTAATTTCTTACTTTCTTTCTTTCTTTCTTTCCTACGTTCTTTGTTTCTTTCTTCTTTCTTTCTTTCTTTCTTTCTTTCTTTTTAATTTCTTTCTTTCCTACGTTCTTTTTTTCTTTCTTTCTTTCTTACGTTCTTTCTTTCTTTCTTTCTTTCTTTTTTCTTTCTTACTTTCTTTTTTCTTTCTTTCTTTGTTTTTAATTTCTTTCTTTCTTTTTTCTTTTTCTTTCTTTCTTTCTTTCTTTCTTTCTTTCTTTCTTTCTTTTTAATTTCTTTCTTTCTTTTTTCTTTCTTTCTTTCTTCCTTTTTAATTTCTTTCTTTCTTTCTTTCTTTCTTTCTTTCTTTCTTTCTTTCTTTCTTTCTTTTTCTTTCTTTCTTTCTTTCTTTCTTTCTTTTTTCTTTCTTTCTTTCTTTCTTTCTTTCTTTCTTTTTAATTTCTTTCTTTCTTTCTTTTTTCTTTCTTTCTTTCTTCCTTTTTTTCTTTTTAATTTCTTTCTTTCTTTCTTTTTTCTTTCCTACGTTCTTTCTTTCTTTCTTTCTTTCTTTCTTTCTTTCTTTTTAATTTCTTTCTTTCCTACGTTCTTTTTTTCTTTCTTTCTTTCTTACTTTCTTTCTTTCTTTCTTTTTTCTTTCTTTCTTTATTTTTCTTTCTTTTTTCTTTCTTTCTGTCTTTCTTTCTTTCTTTCTTTCTTTCTTTCCTTCTTTCTTTTTAATTTCTTTCTTTCTTTCTTTCTTTCCTACGTTCTTTCTTTCTTTTATTTTCTTTCTTCCTTTCTTTCTTTTTTCTTTCTTTTATTTTCTTTCTTTCTTTCTTTCTTTCTTTTTTCTTTCTTTTATTTTCTCTCTTTCTTTCTTTCTTTCTTTCTATCTTTCTTTCTTTCTTTCTTTCCTACGTTCTTTCTTTCTTTCTTTCTTTCTTTCTTTCTTTTTAATTTCTTACTTTCTTTCTTTCTTTCCTACGTTCTTTCTTTCTTTTATTTTCTTTCTTTCTTTCTTTATTTTCCTTTCTTTTATTTTCTTTCTTTCTCTCTTTCTTTTTTCTTTCTTTTATTTTCTTTCTTTCTTTCTTTCTTACTTTCTTTCTATCTTTCTTTCTTTCTTTCTTTCCTACGTTCTTTCTTTCTTTCTTCTTTCTTTCTTTCTTTTTTGTTTCTTTCTTTCTTTCTTTCTTTCTTTCTTTCTTTCTATCTTTCTTTCTTTCTTTCTTTCTTTGTTTTTAATTTCTTTCTTCTTTCTTTCTTTCTTTCTTTCTTTCTTTCTTTCTTTCTTTCTTTTTAATTTCTTTCTTTCTTTTTCTTTCTTTCTTTCTTTCTTTTTAATTTCTTTCTTTCTTTCTTTCTTTCTTTCTTTCTTCCTTTCTTTCTTTTTAATTTCTTTCTTTCTTTCTTTTTTCTTTCCTACGTTCTTTCTTTCTTTCTTTCTTCTTTCTTTCTTGCTTTCTTCTTTCTTTCTTTCTTACCTACGTTCTTTTTTCTTTCTTTCTTTCTTCTTTATTTCTTTCTTTCTTCTTTATTTCTTTCTTTCCTTCTTTCTTTTTTTCTTTCTTTCTTTCTTTTTTCTTTCTTTCTTTCTTTCTTTTTTTCTTTTTAATTTCTTCCTTTATTTCTTTCTTTCTTTCCTACGTTCTTTGTTTCTTTCGTCTTTCTTTCTTTGTTTCTTTCTTTCTTTTTAATTTCTTTCTTTCTTTCTTTCTTTCTTTCTTTCTATCTTTCTTTCTTTCTTTCTTTCTTTTTCTTTCTTTCTTTCCTTATTTCTTTCCTTTTTCTTTCTTTCTTTCTTTCTTTCGTTCTTTTTAATTTCTTTCTTTCTTTCTTTCTTTTTCTTTCTTTCTTTCTTTTTAATTTCTTTCTTTCGTTTTTCTTTCTTTCTTTCTTTCTTTTTAATTTCTTTCTTTCTTTCTTTCTTTCTTTCTTTCTATCTTTCTTTCTTTCTTTCTTTCTTTTTCTTTCTTTCTTTCCTTATTTCTTTCCTTTTTCTTTCTTTCTTTCTTTCTTTCGTTCTTTTTAATTTCTTTCTTTCTTTCTTTCTTTTTTCTTTCTTTCTTTTTTCTTTCTTTCTTTCTTTTTAATTTCTTTCTTTCTTTCTTTCTTTCTTTTTAATTTCTTTCTTTCCTATGTTCTTTCTTTCTTTCTTTCTATCTTTTTCTTTCTTTCTTTCTTTCTTTCTTTCTTTCTTTTTTCTTTCTTTCTTTTTTCTTTCTTTTTTCTTTCTTTCTTTCTTTCTTTCTTTCTTTCTTTTTAATTTCTTACTTTCTTTCTTTCTTTCCTACGTTCTTTCTTTCTTTTATTTTCTTTCTTTCTTTCTTTCTTTTTTCTTTCTTTTATTTTCTTTCTTTCTTTCTTTCTTTCTTTCTTTTTTCTTTCTTTTATTTTCTTTCTTTCTTTCTTTCTTTCTTTCTTTCTTTCTTTCTTTCTTTCCTACGTTCTTTCTTTCTTTCTTTCTTTCTTTTTAATTTCTTACTTTCTTTCTTTCTTTCCTACGTTCTTTCTTTCTTTTATTTTCTTTCTTTCTTTCTTTATTTTCCTTTCTTTTATTTTCTTTCTTTCTTTCTTTCTTTCTTTTTTCTTTCTTTTATTTTCTTTCTTTCTTTCTTTCTTTCTTTCTTTCTTTCTATCTTTCTTTCTTTCTTTCTTTCCTACGTTCTTTCTTTCTTTCTTTCTTCTTTCTTTCTTTCTTTCTTTTTTGTTTGTTTGTTTCTTTCTTTCTTTCTTTCTTTCTTTTTTCTTTCTTTCTTTCTTTCTCTCTTTCTTTCCTACGTTCTTTCTTTCTTTTTTCTTTCTTTCTTTCTTTCATTTTCTGTTTTCTTTCTTTCTTTCTTTTTAATTTCTTTCTTTCTTTCTTTCTTTCCTACGTTCTTTCTTTCTTCTTTTTTCTTTCTTTCTTTCTTTTTAATTTCTTTCTTTTTCTTTCTTTCTTTCTTTCTTTCTTTCTTTCTTTCTTTCTTTCTTTTTTCTTTCTTTTTAATTTCTTTCTTTCTTTCTTTTTTTCTCTCTTTCTTTCTTTCTTTCTTTTTTCTTTCTTTCTTTCTTTCTTTCTTTTTTCTTTCTTTCTTTCTTTTTTCTTTATTTCTTTCTTTCTTTCTTTCTTTTTTCTTTATTTCTTTCCTACGTTCTTTCTTTCTTTCTCTCTTCTTTCTTTCTTTCTTTCTTTCTTTCTTTCTTTCTTTTTAATTTCTTACTTTCTTTCTTTCTTTCTTTCCTACGTTCTTTGTTTCTTTCTTCTTTCTTTCTTTCTTTCTTTCTTTCTTTTTAATTTCTTTCTTTCCTACGTTCTTTTTTTCTTTCTTTCTTTCTTACATTCTTTCTTTCTTTCTTTCTTTCTTTTTTCTTTCTTTCTTTCTTTTTTCTTTCTTTCTTTGTTTTTAATTTCTTTCTTTCTTTTTTCTTTCTTTCTTTCTTTCTTTCTTTCTTTCTTTTTAATTTCTTTCTTTCTTTTTTCTTTCTTTCTTTCTTTCTTTTTAATTTCTTTCTTTCTTTCTTTCTTTCTTTCTTTCTTTTTCTTTCTTTCTTTCTTTCTTTCTTTCTTTCTTTCTTTTTTCTTTCTTTCTTTCTTTCTTTCTTTCTTTTTAATTTCTTTCTTTCTTCCTTTCTTTCTTTTTAATTTCTTTCTTTCTTTTTTCTTTCCTACGTTCTTTCTTTCTTTCTTTTTTCTTTCTTTCTTTCTTTCCTACGTTCTTTTTTTCTTTCTTTCTTCTTTATTTCTTTCTTTCCTTCTTTCTTTTCTTTCTTTCTTTCTTTTTTCTTTCTTTCTTTCTTTTTTTCTTTTTAATTTCTTTCTTTATTTCTTTCTTTCTTTCCTACGTTCTTTGTTTCTTTCTTCTTTCTTTCTTTCTTTCTTTCTTTCTTTTTAATTTCTTTCTTTCCTACGTTCTTTTTTTCTTTCTTTCTTTCTTACGTTCTTTCTATTTTTCTTTTTTCATTCTTTCTTTCTTTTTTCTTTCTTTCTTTCTTTTTAATTTCTTTCTTTCTTTTTTCTTTCTTTCTTTCTTTCTTTCTTTCTTTCTTTCTTTCTTTCTTTTTCTTTCTTTCTTTCTTTCTTTCTTTCTTTTTTCTTTCTTTCTTTCTTTCTTTCTTTCTTTCTTTTTAATTTCTTTCTTTCTTTCTTTTTTCTTTCTTTCTTTCTTCCTTTTTTTCTTTTTAATTTCTTTCTTTCTTTCTTTTTTCTTTCCTACGTTCTTTCTTTCTTTCTTTCTTTCTTTCTTTCTTTTTAATTTCTTTCTTTCCTACGTTCTTTTTTTCTTTCTTTCTTTCTTACTTTCTTTCTTTCTTTCTTTTTTCTTTCTTTCTTTATTTTTCTTTCTTTTTTCTTTCTTTCTGTCTTTCTTTCTTTCTTTCTTTCTTTCTTTCCTTCTTTCTTTTTAATTTCTTTCTTTCTTTCTTTCTTTCCTACGTTCTTTCTTTCTTTTATTTTCTTTCTTCCTTTCTTTCTTTTTTCTTTCTTTTATTTTCTTTCTTTCTTTCTTTCTTTCTTTTTTCTTTCTTTTATTTTCTCTCTTTCTTTCTTTCTTTCTTTCTATCTTTCTTTCTTTCTTTCTTTCCTACGTTCTTTCTGTCTTTCTTTCTTTCTTTCTTTCTTTTTAATTTCTTACTTTCTTTCTTTCTTTCCTACGTTCTTTCTTTCTTTTATTTTCTTTCTTTCTTTCTTTATTTTCCTTTCTTTTATTTTCTTTCTTTCTCTCTTTCTTTTTTCTTTCTTTTATTTTCTTTCTTTCTTTCTTTCTTACTTTCTTTCTATCTTTCTTTCTTTCTTTCTTTCCTACGTTCTTTCTTTCTTTCTTCTTTCTTTCTTTCTTTTTTGTTTCTTTCTTTCTTTCTTTCTTTCTTTCTTTCTATCTTTCTTTCTTTCTTTCTTTCTTTGTTTTTAATTTCTTTCTTTCTTCTTTCTTTCTTTCTTTCTTTCTTTCTTTCTTTCTTTCTTTCTTTTTAATTTCTTTCTTTCTTTTTCTTTCTTTCTTTCTTTCTTTTTAATTTCTTTCTTTCTTTCTTTCTTTCTTTCTTTCTTCCTTTCTTTCTTTTTAATTTCTTTCTTTCTTTCTTTTTTCTTTCCTACGTTCTTTCTTTCTTTCTTTCTTCTTTCTTTCTTGCTTTCTTCTTTCTTTCTTTCTTACCTACGTTCTTTTTTCTTTCTTTCTTTCTTCTTTATTTCTTTCTTTCTTCTTTATTTCTTTCTTTCCTTCTTTCTTTTTTTCTTTCTTTCTTTCTTTTTTCTTTCTTTCTTTCTTTCTTTTTTTCTTTTTAATTTCTTCCTTTATTTCTTTCTTTCTTTCCTACGTTCTTTGTTTCTTTCGTCTTTCTTTCTTTGTTTCTTTCTTTCTTTTTAATTTCTTTCTTTCTTTCTTTCTTTCTTTCTTTCTATCTTTCTTTCTTTCTTTCTTTCTTTTTCTTTCTTTCTTTCCTTATTTCTTTCCTTTTTCTTTCTTTCTTTCTTTCTTTCGTTCTTTTTAATTTCTTTCTTTCTTTCTTTCTTTTTCTTTCTTTCTTTCTTTTTAATTTCTTTCTTTCGTTTTTCTTTCTTTCTTTCTTTCTTTTTAATTTCTTTCTTTCTTTCTTTCTTTCTTTCTTTCTATCTTTCTTTCTTTCTTTCTTTCTTTTTCTTTCTTTCTTTCCTTATTTCTTTCCTTTTTCTTTCTTTCTTTCTTTCTTTCGTTCTTTTTAATTTCTTTCTTTCTTTCTTTCTTTTTTCTTTCTTTCTTTTTTCTTTCTTTCTTTCTTTTTAATTTCTTTCTTTCTTTCTTTCTTTCTTTTTAATTTCTTTCTTTCCTATGTTCTTTCTTTCTTTCTTTCTATCTTTTTCTTTCTTTCTTTCTTTCTTTCTTTCTTTCTTTTTTCTTTCTTTCTTTTTTCTTTCTTTTTTCTTTCTTTCTTTCTTTCTTTCTTTCTTTTTAATTTCTTACTTTCTTTCTTTCTTTCCTACGTTCTTTCTTTCTTTTATTTTCTTTCTTTCTTTCTTTCTTTTTTCTTTCTTTTATTTTCTTTCTTTCTTTCTTTCTTTCTTTCTTTTTTCTTTCTTTTATTTTCTTTCTTTCTTTCTTTCTTTCTTTCTTTCTTTCTTTCTTTCTTTCTTTCTTTCCTACGTTCTTTCTTTCTTTCTTTCTTTCTTTTTAATTTCTTACTTTCTTTCTTTCTTTCCTACGTTCTTTCTTTCTTTTATTTTCTTTCTTTCTTTCTTTATTTTCCTTTCTTTTATTTTCTTTCTTTCTTTCTTTCTTTCTTTTTTCTTTCTTTTATTTTCTTTCTTTCTTTCTTTCTTTCTTTCTTTCTTTCTATCTTTCTTTCTTTCTTTCTTTCCTACGTTCTTTCTTTCTTTCTTTCTTCTTTCTTTCTTTCTTTCTTTTTTGTTTGTTTGTTTCTTTCTTTCTTTCTTTCTTTCTTTTTTCTTTCTTTCTTTCTTTCTCTCTTTCTTTCCTACGTTCTTTCTTTCTTTTTTCTTTCTTTCTTTCTTTCATTTTCTGTTTTCTTTCTTTCTTTCTTTTTAATTTCTTTCTTTCTTTCTTTCTTTCCTACGTTCTTTCTTTCTTCTTTTTTCTTTCTTTCTTTCTTTTTAATTTCTTTCTTTTTCTTTCTTTCTTTCTTTCTTTCTTTCTTTCTTTCTTTCTTTCTTTTTTCTTTCTTTTTAATTTCTTTCTTTCTTTCTTTTTTTCTCTCTTTCTTTCTTTCTTTCTTTTTTCTTTCTTTCTTTCTTTCTTTCTTTTTTCTTTCTTTCTTTCTTTTTTCTTTATTTCTTTCTTTCTTTCTTTCTTTTTTCTTTATTTCTTTCCTACGTTCTTTCTTTCTTTCTCTCTTCTTTCTTTCTTTCTTTCTTTCTTTCTTTCTTTCTTTTTAATTTCTTACTTTCTTTCTTTCTTTCTTTCCTACGTTCTTTGTTTCTTTCTTCTTTCTTTCTTTCTTTCTTTCTTTCTTTTTAATTTCTTTCTTTCCTACGTTCTTTTTTTCTTTCTTTCTTTCTTACATTCTTTCTTTCTTTCTTTCTTTCTTTTTTCTTTCTTTCTTTCTTTTTTCTTTCTTTCTTTGTTTTTAATTTCTTTCTTTCTTTTTTCTTTCTTTCTTTCTTTCTTTCTTTTTAATTTCTTTCTTTCTTTTTTCTTTCTTTCTTTCTTTCTTTTTAATTTCTTTCTTTCTTTCTTTCTTTCTTTCTTTCTTTTTCTTTCTTTCTTTCTTTCTTTCTTTCTTTCTTTCTTTTTTCTTTCTTTCTTTCTTTCTTTCTTTCTTTTTAATTTCTTTCTTTCTTCCTTTCTTTCTTTTTAATTTCTTTCTTTCTTTTTTCTTTCCTACGTTCTTTCTTTCTTTCTTTTTTCTTTCTTTCTTTCTTTCCTACGTTCTTTTTTTCTTTCTTTCTTCTTTATTTCTTTCTTTCCTTCTTTCTTTTCTTTCTTTCTTTCTTTTTTCTTTCTTTCTTTCTTTTTTTCTTTTTAATTTCTTTCTTTATTTCTTTCTTTCTTTCCTACGTTCTTTGTTTCTTTCTTCTTTCTTTCTTTCTTTCTTTCTTTCTTTTTAATTTCTTTCTTTCCTACGTTCTTTTTTTCTTTCTTTCTTTCTTACGTTCTTTCTATTTTTCTTTTTTCATTCTTTCTTTCTTTTTTCTTTCTTTCTTTCTTTTTAATTTCTTTCTTTCTTTTTTCTTTCTTTCTTTCTTTCTTTCTTTCTTCTTTCTTTCTTTCTTTCTTTCTTTCTTTTTCTTTCTTTCTTTCTTTCTTTCTTTCTTTTTTCTTTCTTTCTTTCTTTCTTTCTTTCTTTCTTTTTAATTTCTTTCTTTCTTTCTTTTTTCTTTCTTTCTTTCTTCCTTTTTTTCTTTTTAATTTCTTTCTTTCTTTCTTTTTTCTTTCCTACGTTCTTTCTTTCTTTCTTTCTTTCTTTCTTTCTTTTTAATTTCTTTCTTTCCTACGTTCTTTTTTTCTTTCTTTCTTTCTTACTTTCTTTCTTTCTTTCTTTTTTCTTTCTTTCTTTATTTTTCTTTCTTTTTTCTTTCTTTCTGTCTTTCTTTCTTTCTTTCTTTCTTTCTTTCCTTCTTTCTTTTTAATTTCTTTCTTTCTTTCTTTCTTTCCTACGTTCTTTCTTTCTTTTATTTTCTTTCTTCCTTTCTTTCTTTTTTCTTTCTTTTATTTTCTTTCTTTCTTTCTTTCTTTCTTTTTTCTTTCTTTTATTTTCTCTCTTTCTTTCTTTCTTTCTTTCTATCTTTCTTTCTTTCTTTCTTTCCTACGTTCTTTCTGTCTTTCTTTCTTTCTTTCTTTCTTTTTAATTTCTTACTTTCTTTCTTTCTTTCCTACGTTCTTTCTTTCTTTTATTTTCTTTCTTTCTTTCTTTATTTTCCTTTCTTTTATTTTCTTTCTTTCTCTCTTTCTTTTTTCTTTCTTTTATTTTCTTTCTTTCTTTCTTTCTTACTTTCTTTCTATCTTTCTTTCTTTCTTTCTTTCCTACGTTCTTTCTTTCTTTCTTCTTTCTTTCTTTCTTTTTTGTTTCTTTCTTTCTTTCTTTCTTTCTTTCTTTCTATCTTTCTTTCTTTCTTTCTTTCTTTGTTTTTAATTTCTTTCTTTCTTCTTTCTTTCTTTCTTTCTTTCTTTCTTTCTTTCTTTCTTTCTTTTTAATTTCTTTCTTTCTTTTTCTTTCTTTCTTTCTTTCTTTTTAATTTCTTTCTTTCTTTCTTTCTTTCTTTCTTTCTTCCTTTCTTTCTTTTTAATTTCTTTCTTTCTTTCTTTTTTCTTTCCTACGTTCTTTCTTTCTTTCTTTCTTCTTTCTTTCTTGCTTTCTTCTTTCTTTCTTTCTTACCTACGTTCTTTTTTCTTTCTTTCTTTCTTCTTTATTTCTTTCTTTCTTCTTTATTTCTTTCTTTCCTTCTTTCTTTTTTTCTTTCTTTCTTTCTTTTTTCTTTCTTTCTTTCTTTCTTTTTTTCTTTTTAATTTCTTCCTTTATTTCTTTCTTTCTTTCCTACGTTCTTTGTTTCTTTCGTCTTTCTTTCTTTGTTTCTTTCTTTCTTTTTAATTTCTTTCTTTCTTTCTTTCTTTCTTTCTTTCTATCTTTCTTTCTTTCTTTCTTTCTTTTTCTTTCTTTCTTTCCTTATTTCTTTCCTTTTTCTTTCTTTCTTTCTTTCTTTCGTTCTTTTTAATTTCTTTCTTTCTTTCTTTCTTTTTCTTTCTTTCTTTCTTTTTAATTTCTTTCTTTCGTTTTTCTTTCTTTCTTTCTTTCTTTTTAATTTCTTTCTTTCTTTCTTTCTTTCTTTCTTTCTATCTTTCTTTCTTTCTTTCTTTCTTTTTCTTTCTTTCTTTCCTTATTTCTTTCCTTTTTCTTTCTTTCTTTCTTTCTTTCGTTCTTTTTAATTTCTTTCTTTCTTTCTTTCTTTTTTCTTTCTTTCTTTTTTCTTTCTTTCTTTCTTTTTAATTTCTTTCTTTCTTTCTTTCTTTCTTTTTAATTTCTTTCTTTCCTATGTTCTTTCTTTCTTTCTTTCTATCTTTTTCTTTCTTTCTTTCTTTCTTTCTTTCTTTCTTTTTTCTTTCT
>JAVLUU010001041.1:40000-42500 GCA_032206185.1 Columba guinea | reverse complement strand
AGAAAGAAAGAAAGAAAGAAAGAAAGAAAGAAAGAAAGAAAGAAAGAAGAAAGAAAGAAATTAAAAAGAAAGAAAGAAAGAAAGAAAGAAAGTAATTAAAAAGAAAGAAAGAAAGAAACTAAAAGAAAGAAGGAAAGAAAGAAAGAAAAAAGAAAGAAAGAAAGAAAGAAAGAAAGAAAGAAAGAAAAAGGTAAGAAAGAACGTAGGAAAGAAAGAAAGAAAGAAAGAAAGAAAGAAAGAAAGAAGAAGGAAAGAAAGAAAGAAAGAAAGAAAGAAAGAAAGAAAGAAAGAAAGAAAGAAAAAAGAAAGAAAGAAAGAACGTAGGAAAGAAAGAAAGAAAGACAGAAAGAAATTAAAAGGAAGAAAGAAAGAAAGAAAGAAAACAGAAAAAGAAAGAAAGAAAGAAAGAAAAAAGAAAGAAAGAACGTAGGAAAGAAAGAAAGAAAGAAAGGAAGAACGTAGGAAAGAAAGAAAGAAATAAAGAAAGAAAGAAAGAAAGAAAGAAAGAAGAAAGAAAGAATGAAAGAAAGAAAGAAAGAAAGAAAGAAACAAAAGAAAGAAAGAAAGAAATAAGAAAGAAAGAAAGAAAGAACGTAGGAAAGAAAGAAAGAAAGAAAAAAGATAGAAAGAAAGAAAGAAAGAAATTAAAAAGAAAGAAAGAAAGAAAGAAAAAAGAAAGAAAGAAAGAAAGAAAGAACGTAGGAAAGAAAGAAATTAAAAAGAAAGAAAGAAAGAAAGAAAGAAAGAAATTAAAAAGAAAGAAGGAAAGAAATAAGAAGAAAGAAAGAAAGAAAGAACGTAGGAAAGAAAGAAAGAAAGAAAAAAGAAAGAAAGAAAGAAAGAAAGAAAAAAAGAAAGAAGAAAGAAAGAAAGAAAGAACGTGGGAAAGAAAGAAAGAAAGAAAGAAAGATAGAAAGAAAGAAAGAAAGAAAGAAAGAAATTAAAAAGAAAGAGAGAAAGAAAGAAAAAAGAAAGAAAGAAATTAAAAAGAAATAAAGAAAGAAAGAAAAAAGAAAGAAAGAATAAAAAAAGAAAGAAAGAAATTAAAATAAAGAAAGAAAGAAAGAAAAAAGAAAGAAAGAAAGAAAGAAAGAAAGAAAGAAAGAAAGAAAAAAGAAAGAAAGAAAAAACGTAGGAAAGAAAGAATGAAATTAGAAAGAAAGAAAGAAAGAAAGAAAGAAAGAAAGAAAAAAAGAAAGAAAGAAAGAAAAAAGAAAGAAAGAAAGAAAGAAATTAAAAAGAAAGAAAGAAAGAAAGAAAAAAGAAAGAAAGAAAGAAGAAAGAAAGAAAGAAAGAAAGAAAGAACGTAGGAAAGAAAGAAAAAATAAAGAAAGATAGAAAGAAAGAAAGAAAAAAGAATGAAAGAAATTAAAATACAGAAAGAAAGAAAGAAAGAAAGAAAGAACGTAGGAAAGAAAGAAATTAAAAAGATTAAAAGAAAGAAAGAAAGAAAGAAAGAAAGAAAGAAAGAAAGATCGAAAGAAAAAAGAAAGAAAGAAATTAAAAAGAAAGAAAGAAAAAAAAAGAAGAAAGAAAGAAAGAACGTAGGAAAGAAAGAAAGAAAAAAGAAAGAAAGAAAGAAGAAAGAAAGAAAGAAAGAACGTAGGAAAGAAATAAAGAAAGAAAGAAAGAAAAAAGAAAGAATCAAAGAACGTATAAAAGAAAGAAATAAAGAAAAAAATTAAAAAGAAAGAAAGAAAGAAAGAATGAAAAAAGAAAGAAAGAAAGAAAGAAATTAAAAAGAATGAGAAAAGAACGAAAGAAAGAAAGAAAGAAAGAAAAAAGAAAGAAAGAAAGAAAGAAAGAAAGAAAGAAAGAAAAAAGAAAGAAAGAAAGAAAGAAAGAAAGAAAGAAATTAAAAAGAAAGAAAGAAATTAAAAAGAAAGAAAGAAAGAACGTAGGAAAGAAAGAAAGAAAGAAAGAAAACAGAAAGAAAGAAAGAAAGAAAGAGAGAAATTAAAAAGAAAGAAAGAAAGAAAGAAAGAAAGAAAGAAAGAAAGAAAGAAATTAAAAAGAAAGAAAGAAAGAAAGAAAGAAAGAAAAAAGAAAGAAAGAAAGAACGAAAGAAGAAAGAAAGAAAGAAAGAATGTAGGAAAGAAAGAAAGAAAGAAAGATAGAAAGAAAGAAAGAAAGAAAAAAGAAAGAAAGAAATTAAAAAGAAAGAAAGAAAGAAAAAAGAAAGAAAGAAAGAAAGAAGAAAGAAAGAAATTAAAAAGAAAGAAAGAAAGAAAGAAAGAAAGTGATTAAAAAGAAAGAAAGAAAGAAACTAAAAGAAAGAAAGAAAGAAAGAAAAAAGAAAGAAAGAAAGAAAGAAAGAAAGAAGAAAGAAAGAAAGAAAGAATGTAGGAAAGAAAGAAAGAAAGAAAGAAAGATAGAAAGAAAGAAAGAAAGAAAAAAGAAAGAAAGAAATTAAAAAGAAAGAAAGAAAGAAAAAAGAAAGAAAGAAAGAAAGAAAGAAAAAAGAAAGAAAGAAAGAACGTAGGAAAGAAAGAAAGAAAGA